>JAMWEH010000794.1:0-27929 GCA_024721245.1 Mitragyna speciosa
TTGTTTCAGTCCCCTTTGGGTGGCATTCTCAATCCTAATTGGTGGTCTTCTGTTGGACGTGCTTGTATCAATAACCCTGGGTGTCTCTGCACTCCCTGTGAATATTATTATTGGTACAGTCCTTTGAGTTGATATAGATTTTGCTAATGGGTGTCATGAACTTGTACAATTATCAATTTTCACGTTGTATATTGACAAGCTTGAAAGCGTACTGTGCAGGAGTAATTGTTGTTCTGGGACTTGGGACGGCTCTTCGGCTTGCACTTGAGTTCTGCCATGAATGGAGTTTAAGAAGAGTAGTCCACAGGGTGGAAGCAAATGCCAGTGTTGGGTATCATCCTGCATTGTAGACTGAGCTGTACATAAAAGAATACTTGCAAGCAGACATTTGATTTGGCAGAAGATACTAGAATGAGCTCCATTTCTACTGCAGCATAAATGATTCGGAAGAAAAATCGAGAGCATCTCTGTTTGGTTTGTATAGTGATTTTAATTGGAGAGCTTTTCGCTTGATAGTCTATAATTAGGACGCTATCTTTGTGCAACTTTCGTGATATACTTCGTGTCTAAGTTTTCGTTTCCTATTTCTCCACTTAAGTTGCAAGTGAAATCCTCTTACTGTGCTATTATTGAATTTTATCTGGTTGAATGCTTGATCACTTGAGCCAACTTTGGGGAAATGCTGAGCGACCGTATCCAAGTTCTGTTTGTGTGGTCATGCTTATTTCTTGATGCGTCTGCAAGATTCCGTGAGTTTGATTTTTT
Organism: Mitragyna speciosa; assembly: GCA_024721245.1. Taxonomy (NCBI): domain Eukaryota; kingdom Viridiplantae; phylum Streptophyta; class Magnoliopsida; order Gentianales; family Rubiaceae; genus Mitragyna; species Mitragyna speciosa. The sequence goes on from JAMWEH010000794.1 coordinate 766, forward strand.
TTTTTTTTAGGGTGTCAAAATTATAATATGTCGCTCGGGAAGGATAGAGTGAAAGTTTGTACTTCCTAAATCCCAACTACAGATGAAAGATACTAGTATTGGCTTGGATTAGATGTTATGAGTGAGTTCTTTAATGCACATGTGACGTGTATCTATCGATTCAAAACTCAGGTGTGTCTATTGGTTAAGTTTGCAAGTTGATTTGGGAGCTTGAAAGCTCGAATTGATCTGATCAGGATTAGATTAAAAAAAATGCGAATGCGGATATTTGATCTGTAGAGTGTTTTTTTGGATACAAATCATGTTCAGATTTTTTTTATTAAGTGAAGCGGTTATTGATTAGAATTTAAAAAACTCACAATATTGACCAAACCTGAATATAAGGGTAATTATGTAATTTATGATACCAATTTCCCACCACCCCACAAGATTGGTTGCTGGAAAATCATGAATTCATTTACTATAATAATGTTTAGAAAAATTTGAGAAGTTAGAATTGGGTAAGAAATTCTATATTTGATTTTTGTTATTAGATATTATTAAGCAACATTGGTTATTTTTCATTAATATTAATATTAATAACTTTTATTCTTATTTAATAGAAATTTCAAGCAATAAAGAGTACTGTATTATTAATATTGAAATGTGAAAAATTGAAGATGTGCCACAAATTGCAAACAAAAATTTGCTTGTTGGAAAACATTCTTGCTGTAACAATTGTCTTTGTTATTTTTTTCGTTCTCTGCTTCGAGAACATGGCTGGTGCCTTGTTATGTACGAGTGTGCAAGTTTGTTTCTTTGTCTCAAATAATTAAAATTTTGTTTAATGATTATAATAAATTAATATTTTGTAAGACTTAGATTTAATATATGTTGTTTAAGCTTATATTTGTTGTAAGTGGTGTTATGATGATTATTAATTGTCTATAATTTTTAAGAAAAAATCAAATAAGTATTGCGTGCATCACATGGTATGTCACGTGATGCACTAAAATCAATCATATATCGTTAAATAATATAATGTATGATTTATCATCAACACATGACGATAAATTATTGATTCTCGTGTATTCCGTGATAATGTACACGATGTATTTTTATTTTTTTGGAAAAATTAAGTTTAACAATTGACAGGCACATATGGGGAGATACACAGGTAGTTGGGTCCTCGGTAATGGAGTGGCTCTGCCCACCGCTTTCATGCGTCTCGTACAGTGATAGTTGTCACGAGTAGAAAAATGAAAAAATTACAAAAAATAATAAAATGCAAATTTTTTTTAAGTGCATCTAATATTATCCTCATTCCTCGCGATCGGATGATAAACGGTGAAAAGCGAGGTGGCAAGAAATGTCAAAAGTGTGAAGGAAACCAAACCGAATGAAGGTTGTGATTTTTTTTTTTTTGGTTTTTTTTTTTGGGGGGGTCTTTTGGTGCAGCAAACCGAATTAGCGGCCATGCAGGAGCATTCATTTCAGTGCGATGTTTGTCGTCTCCGTTTCCTCCATGCTTTAGACGATGGCTTATAAGCCTTGGAAACGCACTATCCTGTAAGACCCCCAATTAGACCCGTAAAGTTTCTGGTAAAAGAAAACAAAAATTAAAAAAAAAAAGAAAAATTAATAGTACCAGTACTAATATTAGTACACAGATAAAAAGAGTAAAGTAGTAGCAGAGAAGAAAATAGGAATGGTACAATTAGACGACGATAAGCAATACTTATGAAGTCCAAAATCCAAAGTTTTAAGGATGTAAATGGCGTTGGAAGGAGAAATCGAAAGAATAAAGAAGAATAAATATAAAAGATGAAAAAAAGTAAAAGAGAGAAAAAAAACATAAAATGACATAATTAGAAGGATATTTTGTCATCAATTGGTATAGAGGCCAATTAAACTCTATTATAAAAGTTGGGGACTCAACAGACACAATCAGAAAATTAGGTACTAAAGTGACACTCATGAAAATGTTTAAGGAGCATTAAAGTAATTAACCCAAATTCATAAAGCTAAAGTTAGTTTAAGAATAGATAAGGTTAATTTGGGAAGAGAAAATTCATATCAGTGGGTCAAAGTCAAACAAGCCTCATAGAGGGGGTAAAATGTACATATTTTAAAGGTTAGGGGGGCAAAGTGTGACTATCCCATACCTTTAGGGCACACGGGATCTTCTGTACCACTTTTTCCAGTACCACTTGAGTGTCACTCTCAAAATAAAAGACACGTTCTACTCTTATCACGTGATTTAATTTTAAAGAAATATTATATACGGCGCTCACTAATGGCTTGAAGCTGGCTTAAAGTCAGATAACTTTAGATAGAGGAATTCTACTCTAATTGTTTCGTAGTCACTAATCACGTTCTAATTACTAACAACTCCTAAATCCAAGCAATCACTTAAATCTCTTTCTGATTACTGACAATTCCTAAATCCAAGCAATCACTTAATTACTAAACAAAAGATACAGTTGATGATAACTAAGTAGGATTGAAAATAATCCATCGTGTAACAATAAACTATGAAAAATATTATTTTACAAATAAAATATAATGATATTAAAGTATTACCTGGAACTGTTGATGATAACAAGTTTGGGTGTCTTGCTTTTCAGTTTATGCTCAAAGTTATGAACACCAGTTGCTAACTCCAGAAACGTAAAAGAGGAACAAAAGATTGGTTGTAGTTTTTTTTTTTTTTTAATAAGCCGAGTAATCTAAACTGTATCTTTTGTTTAGTAATTAAGTGATTGCTTGGATTTAGGAATTGTTAGTAATCAGAAAGAGATTTAAGTGATTGCTTGGATTTAGGAGTTGTTAGTAATTAGAACGTGATTAGTGACACGAAACAATTAGAGTAGAATTCCTCTATCCAAAGTTATCTGACTTTAAGCCAGCTTCCAAGCCATTAGTGAGCGCCGTATATAATATTCCTTTAAAATTAAATTACGTGATAAGAGTAGAACGTGTCTTTTATTTTGAGAGTGGCACTCAAGTGGTACTGGAAAAAGTGGTACAGAGGATCCGGTGTGCCTTTAGGGGGGGCCAAAGTGTTATTAACTCTATTACCTACTCTGTTCTGTGTTCCCCACGTTTTAATTCTCTCTAGCCTCCTTTCGACGCTCTAGTTTGTTGCTAGCTCTCCATATCAATGTTCCCTTCTTTTCGAGTTTAGTCTCTAGAACATTCTTCTCTCTTCCGTGATTACTTAGTCATTCTACTCTCTGGATGCGAATGTTTGAATTTAAGGTTCATCTGTTTTTTTTTTTTTTTGGCCTGCTGCTCTTTTCAAACGCTTATTAGCATACTTTTGTTGGAAGACGAAATGTTTTAGGTGCTAAGTTAATGAGTATCAACCTCTACCCTCCGCAACTGAAATAATTTTCTAGACATGCATGACCAGTAATTCAGCAAATCGTGACCTTTTATGTAACGAAGTTCTTGGATCTGAATCGTATCTGTAATGTTATTTTTCCTATCAAATGAAAATATTTGCTCTTGTTACAGGGCTTTCAGTCATAAAAACAGATGATCCAGAATGGTTCTTCTTTTGTCCACGTGATAGGAAATACCCGAACGGGCATCGCTCCAACCGTGCCACTGGTGCTGGTTATTGGAAAGCAACTGGCAAGGACCGTACCATAAAGTCTCACAAATCATCTCCCTCTTGTCACTCTAATACCCACTTAATTGGCATGAAGAAGACTCTGGTTTTCTGCAGGGGTCGTGCTCCTAAGGGTGAGCGCACAAATTGGATCATGCATGAATATCGTGCCACTGAACCTGATCTTGATGGAACAGCCTCTGGCCCAGGTTGAAGTTGTCTCTTTTTTCTTGCACATGTTCTTTCCTATATTATATCATAGTTTCTCTTTAGGTTTCTTCGATAAAATATTTATATGCTCTGGTAGCTGGGTTTTTGCTATTTGTGATTGGAACTTCTTTTGACGGTATAAAATTCTACTGCTGGGCTGACAGTCATTACAGTGTCATCAATCACCTGAGCTAAGGCTAAATAATTGAACCCATAGGACCTTAATAACCAAGGGATACAACATTACGCTATAATTACCTCAGTATCAAGAGTCAGGAGGATTATCCTGCCATGCTTCTTAGTAACATCATCCTTCGATAAAATTAGCTGTTAAACGTCTGATTTCCTCTTTTGCATAACTAAAACATCATGATCCGTCAACTAGGACAACTAGTGTCACCATTTCATACTTGCGGTTTGGTTTTTGGAACCTAACCTCATATACCTCCAAAGATAGAACATAGCTTCTTGAATGCTCCATTTGCTGCAAAAAGCTTCATTTGCTGGACATGTTTTCTGTAAAAAGCATAAGCAGTGTACTGATGGATGACAATCCTATCATAGTCTGTTGTTTTCTCTGCATTGGATGCTGCCTGAAGCATCTTCATTACTGAGGCTTGTTTGTCACACTCTTGCGGCTGTGCATACAAGTTCTTTTTTTTTTTTTCACTCCTTAAATGTTCTTAACCATGAAAACCATCTTGTAAGTTGCATAACATGGCCATTCACCCCCCCCCCCCCCCCCAACCACAACAAAAAAATTGCACATACACAGAAAGAGAAGACCTGACTAGTGTGAAGATTGGACTATTGGTTGATTTGGTCTCGCAAGTTTTGCCAAATACGGATTTAGTCCCTTAACTTCTCAATTTTCTCCAATTAAGGACAACTGACCAAAATTGGTTAATTTTTATGAGAGGAGACTTACACTACATTTAGATGCTATCTCTTAATAGTTGAAGGAGAATAACTATTTTACAGCATAATTTTCAATTTAATGCCTTAGTGCGTCACTGTAATAGAGATTGTGATGTTGACCAGAAAATAACGTGGTCTTTGTGATTATATCCTTCCAAAACTAGCAGTTGATATCACATGCACTGTATATAGTTTTCTCTTGCCAGTAATTCGTCAATTTTCCTTATTTTTCCGTAAATGGTCAAAATTGGAAAGTTAAAGGACTAAATATATTTTATGCACAAATTTTGAGGACATCGTCTCTTTTTCTTTAAAAAGAAGAGGTGGGGGGGGGGGGGGGGGGAGTGAAGCTCTATTTCAGAGGTTGGACTTTCAAAAAGATGAGAAATCACTGTTCTGATAGCTCTTGTGAAATGTTCTATGTAGTTCTGCTTGTCTTCTATAAATTTTTGCTGCAGTTTCTCATGCTTCTGGCTGGTGTTGGTTGCTGTTCTACTAACTATATAGCAATGTATTTTTACCTGCTTGGTCATGGATTTTCCCCTCCTTTACAAGATGCAGGCTGCCTATGTCCTTTGTCGGCTATTTCATAAGCCTGATGAGAAGGCTGATAATTCCAAATATGATGAAGTTGAACTGAGTGGTTCTTCCCTTACCACAGCCAAATCATCTCCTGATGATACATCATCAGATGTGTTTCAAGAACCATTGATCCTTGATCTGCAGGTTGGCAAGCAACCAGAAGGTATCAAGAGGTGGCTGACAGATAAATCAGATGACATGACCTCTAATAGTCTTCTGCATTTTGAAAGCTACACATCAGATGTCGTAGATCATTCAACAGAAGCGGTCACCACTGAGGTATAGGGAACTTTTAATGTTGTTAGCGCATACCCCTTATTCTGTTGAAAAATTTCATATGGGTATCCAAGAAACTTCAAGGCCATGGATTTTTGTTCCTGCTGTCGGCCTCAGGTATACCCACCACTTGGAGGAGATCCAATGTGTCATGAATCCATGGATGCAGTTGATTGCAAGGTTTTCTCCCCATTACTGTCACATGCCTATGCAGAGATAGGATGTATGGATTCACCTTTTGCTGATGACTTTGGCAGCAATCACCAAGGGATGCACTTTCAGGATGGCACCTCCGAACAGGATGTTTCCTTAACAGGACTATTGGACGGCCTTCGGAGCCATGATGAGTATCCTTGTGAGGAGTCAACAAATCAGAAGTTCTCAGTTGATGGTAGTAATAGCCTGTTAACTGAAGAGCCACATCAAGGGCCAGCTGGACACAACAATCTCAGAGATTGGACATCATTCTACAAGACAGACAAGGACATGGTCCAAGAACAGGTTCACAACCTCTTCTGTTCCTGTGGGTTTTTTAGTGGCTAATTTGGCATTTTACATTTTACTCCTTGGTATTGGTTTTGGTGTGAGCTAGAGCATTTATTTGGCTCACTGATAACCATCAGATATAGAAGCTGTGTTTGATGCACATGAATGCAACTTTTGTTGATCAGGGATTATGTTTTGATCATACCTTAACTACTTATGGTTCTTATTATACAGTGTCTGAATTCATTTCTTGGGATCTCTGTAGGCTCAAACATCTCCAAGATCCTTCCAATCTCAAGTTTCAGTCCATCATGCAGAGTCCAGAACAAATAATAATATGGATGCACTTTATGATGATTATGCTGGTAAAGATGTGTTATCAGCCCGCTACATTATGGATCCTTTCTGCAACAATGAACAATTTCATCGGTCTCACAGCCAAGCAGATCCTGTTAGTATTGGTGGCCCTCTTCAGGGTGGAACTGGGATAAAGATTCTTAAACGTCAGCCACAAAATCAACCAGTTCCTGAATACCTGCCCACACAAGGCACCGCAGTAAGGAGAATGCGCTTAGGGACGCATTCCGCTCCAATGCCTGTTTGTGGTGGCAAACCCGGTGATGCCAATGGCTTGATCAATGAAGAACAAGGACAGTCTGTTGTTACTGAGGTGAGACTTATTAATTGATTCTGCATGTGGTATTAATAAGTAAAACCTATCCTTAAAATTTGGTGAAAAGTTTGGAGTGATTTTGGCACATGTCCACAGGAATACTTTAACCATTGACTAGGAAAGCATCTGCTATTTAGTGTGGTTTTATTTTTAAGGGAAAGAACTCTGGCTACATGCAAATTTTGGTTTGGAAAATTCTGTGGAATAAAGTTAAAATTTTTTACCTGTTGATTTATCGGCAATTATCTATGTAGGATTATGAGTTTGGCAAGTCTTCATCGACATCTGATGAGACGGAGGTGGGAAGTATTATCGGTGGCGAGAGAGCAGCTGTTGGACCTGGGTTGAGAAAGAAGGAAGATAATGGGAAAGACAGTACTAAAACGAGGTCATTTCTTCCATGGAAGCAACTGCATCGTTTCAATTGCACCAGTTTTGTAACAGTTTATGCTGTCAGTATGTATGTTATAGTAGCCCTGTTAATAGTTTATGTAGGTCTATGGCAATGTCCTAATTTCCATGCCTTGCATACATGACAGATAGGTGTGTGTGTGTGTGTGTGTGAAAGTTATTTCTGGTGGTTGGGTTTTAACTGTCAAGATGGTTGTTAACTGTATACCTAGTGTAACGATGAATATTTTGATCCGCTCTGTATAGTATTTAAATAACAAATTAACTAGGTCTGGTTAAGGCAGTCTCGTTTCTTATGCTTTCAAGAATTAAAACTGCCGTATAATGATAACAAGTAGAAATATTGAATTAACATTGAATGGTTTAAGAGACAAAGGCAGATGTGGATTGGTCTAGGAGATTTTATTTTATTTATTTTATTATTTTGAGCTGGATTGCTTTTCCTTCATCAGGAAGAAAGTTCCCATTTTGAAAGCTGAAATGATATGGGGTAATTCTAGAAAGCAGAGAGGAAATGAAGATAAAAGTTAGGTGAAATGGTTTAATAAGCCATGTTTAATTGGAAAGGAAGAAAGCTGATCTCTGGAATAGTGAAAAGTGCGCAGCTCTCTGTTGGGCTATGGATTATTACGATGCTAACAGGCTCAAATGCACATTGGCAGTAAATTTTGTTAGCTTAATTTATTACTAGGCAGATAAACACGGACGCCATTTGTGAAAATGGATTTAGTTTAGTAGTTCCAGCTAGTGGGAACAAGCAATCCATAGAAAGGGAATAAAATGATGGCGTGCCGAATCACAAGTGTAAACTGCAGAATTCAGGAAAGTGGATGCCATTCAGGGCGGTTGTGAAAATGGATTAACTTTAGTAGCTCTATGTTGTAGGAGGAACAAGCAAATCTGTGAAGTGTTAATAAAGTGAGCTGTGTGTGCACACTGCACGCATCAGGAAACACAATGCATACATCTAGAAATAAGAATAAACAAATCCAGGCAGACGGAAGGGTTAATAAAAGTTTGCTCTCCCTTAAATAATGGGTAGTCACAGTTTGCCTCCCAAGCTTTGAATATATATATTTTACCCCGTGGTGTCATATTTGATTTTGACCAACTCATATGCTCTTTTTTCTTCCCAAATTATGCTTGCCTAATTTTAAATTAGCCTTAGTTTTATGAATTTTTAGTGGTCAGCATTTGACTATTCCAATAATTTCTTTCAACCCTGCTATATATTCTCCAAAGATAAATCGACATCTCTATTCAAATCAATAAGAACACTTTTTTTTTGGGTCCAAATCAATAAGAACACATATATGAATCGTTCTAAAATGTCAAAAATAAATCTGACAAAAAAGATAAATCAATATCTCTATCCAAATTAACAAATTTAGACTGCAGTTTTTGTTGTTTCATGCTTTTATTTTAGATTGCAATTTAACAGATTGACGCAGTTTTGTGTGTATTTGGAATATTTTATCGTCATGTAAAACTTTCTAATTTGTGTTTTTGTTAGGAAGAGCATATTCTTTCTGAAAATAGTAATGGTTAAAATATCAAGGCAAATACAGATTTATTTTTGACACCATGGAGCGAGCGATTCATATATTTGTTTTTGTTGATTTGGAAATAGATATCGTTTTATCTTTTTTGCCAGATTTATTTTTGACATTTTGGAGCAATTTATATATTTCTTTTTGTTGATTTAGATAGAGATATCATTTTATTTTTTCTATAAGGCGTGGGTAATATATAATAGGCTGAAAGAAATTAATAGAATAATCAAAAGTTGACAACTAAAAATTCATAAAGTTAAGGTTAGTTTAGGAATAGGCAAGGGTAATTTTGGAAGAAAAAAGTACATATGAGTGAGTCAAAGTCAAATAGGACACATGATAGGGTAAAATGTATATATTTAAAGTTCGAAAGGGGGGGGGGGGGGGAACTGTGACTACCCAATTAGTTCACAGAGCCAATGTCTTACATAATTTCTAATAAGGGCAAAATCAATTTTGGCTAAAAAATTGAAAATTTTATTTTAAACTAATAGGCGTCGCTACCCTAATATCCTATAATTAGTATTCTAATTTAAATAAACTAATATTACGTAACATATGTTTCAACTTGAATAAAAAATGTAATCTTTAGATAGAAGTATTCATCTCTTGCCCATTGTTTACAAAATATTTGAAAATAAAAAATCATCTCCAATTTTAGATCCATAACTTTAAATCTACCCTTATGCTAAAAGAATTCTACATAAGTTATTTTTTATATGATTATCATTCATCAAAAGAATTTTATGAAAATAAATAAATAAATTGTGAAAATTATTTTCAAATGTGACTTCTTATCACATTAAACTATCTAGATTTTTGGCTTTAAGTTGGACAACATGAAGATAAATCTTAAATATAACCGACTTTTACATAACTCCTCAATTCCTCAATTGATCATAATCAAATTCTTAACTAAATTTTATGTCATGCCCTATTTACAACGACCTAACAAGGAATAAACTAAATCATAACATATATTATTAGATAAAATATATAATATACAAAATCTCATCCTGCTATATATAAAGCACAAAAAGAAAAGTTTTGGTCTAACGTTCTATGCCCCTTAAATATAGTGATATTTAAATTTTGTCAATCACTACTCCATTTTTCAACTACATAGGGATTGAGCATTAAGCACTATAAGAACGCATACAAATGGGACGACAGGCTTAACTTTAGACAGTTCATATTTTATCTATCGCAGTTAGAAAATATATATGTGTGTGTCTGAATTGCTTCATTACAAAGAAAAAAAGAATTTTTGAGAAAGAGAGTTTGATATGTTAGGACCCAAGTGGGGTATTGATGTTTGTGGACATGTAATAAAATAATTTTCCTATCTGCCTTATGTTAGTTCACGAATTGGAGCTAATTTGTGTACAGAATTTGTGAAAGTTTCATGAAATGGATATAACAATCAACATAAGCATTCAACACGCGCACACGCATATATGCTATGTTTTGTCTCGTTATTACTAATCAAGTTACTAATAATTTTGTATTTCTAAATTATTATTAATTTAGCGTTATTTCTAGTAATTTGGTCACAGGCAATTGTGCTTTTTGATAGTTAATGTAAAAACGGAAATAATAAGTTAACATTCTTATATATTAGTAATAAGTTCTAGTTGGTTACTAGTAATCAAATTACTAAGAATGTTGCGTTGTGTTCACATGTAGTAATTTATCATTGTAATTGGACTCGTTGAGTTCAAGTTCGACTTTAACTCATTTAACAAGAATGAGCTAAAACTCGAGGGCTAATTTGCAGGAAGAAAATAAAGAGGCATTCAAGAACATGGCTGTATTTTCATTTTTATTATAGGAATATGTGTGTTATACACATGTAAAATAATATGGTGAATAATGAAATTATCTACATTGCGTGTAAGGAATCTCCATACTCTTTAGAATAATGTAATTTTTTTTTGTGGTTATTGGCTCATGCTTAGCGATTGCTTTTGACCTCTACCTGTTTCAGATTAGTTCCAAAACAATCCTAACTGCATGTCTGTTGTCTAATCTAGAAAATGGGATGACTTTGCTTCAATTGAATCTTTTTGATATTTTGCATAATTTTAAACCTGAGGTTATTGCCTAATGAACACGTGTAATTTGATCTGTTTATTGTTTAGTTATGTATTTGTAACCGAGACACAAAATTATAAGGAACTTTTGTTGAATGCTTAGATCAATCTACTGCTTTCAAAATGATTCTTTGCCTAATTTTAAAGTGTCTAAGCCTTTTTTTGTACTTATGTATATGCCTACTACTTATATACAGAAGTGGTTGTCATTATCCATGGTTCTGCGAGATGGCCAATTTTTTTTTGGTTTAGCCATACAAGCATTGGTTGTGGAATGATGCAATAATTGTGACGCCCCAGAAAATTCATATAATTCATATTATGTTTATTGGTGGAAAAAAAAAGTGAGAAAAGAAAGGGCAAAAATTGAAATGCATTTTATTAAGGAATTTCTTTTATTTAGGGTTTAGTGATAATCTTTGATTTATTAGTTGAAAAATTTCTTAAGTTAATTAGTTAAACTAAATAAGATTCTTCCATTATTAAGTGATACACCTAAGTACTATATTTGGATTAATTTCATTGGATCATTAGTTTATAATAGTGTTTAATTTTGACTAACTAACTTTATCATTTTCAAGAGTATTGACTAAGTGAGTTTTAGTTCACTATTTTGACCTAAAAATTTCACTAATTTCCCTTGCCTTTTCTCTCTCTAAAATCCGGCCCTCTCTCTCCTATTTTTTTCTCTCTTTTTGCTTTTAAAATTTGTGCCATAAAGTCTTGCAAATTTCTAAGAGATAAATGATCAAAATTGCTACTAATCAAAACTTACCAAGTTGGCCACTATTTCATTAAAAGTCTAAACCTAACTTGACTCTTGTTGGGTTTTGATTGGTCATAATTTTCCCACCTTTTCTTTATTTCTTTTCCATTTTTCCTAGCTTATTTCTTCTCTTCTTGCCTTCTTCTTGGCCGGCCAACTCCCTCTCTCTTTTTCCTCTCATTCTTCTCTCATTTTTCTCTCAACTTCTTGAAGCTTTCTCTCCAAGATTTGAAGAACTTCACCATAGAAACTTAGTTTTTCTTCTTCCTAAGTATAGTTCTAAGCTTGTTTAAGGTATGTACTATGAACTCTTGCTATTAATTTCAAGTTTTATTTAGTTTTTGTTCAAGTTTTATACTAAGAAATTGTTAGTAGTAGTTGAAGATTTAAGCTTGAACTTAAGAGTACTTAAACAGTCATGCTGGACCAGTTTTAGTAAAACTTTCATAACTTGGTGTAGATAACTTGGATTCGAATGATTCTTGTTGTTTTAGAAACTAGATTCATAGGGCTTTCAAACGGTGTAAAGCTTGCACTGTGGGTCATTGTGTATTAATCGCAGAAAGTCTGCAAAGTGGGCTGAAATTTCGGTTCTGCGTAAACAGTTTTGATGATGAGCCAACTTGGGGGCTGATTTTGAACTTGTTCTGGTTAGAATTTGGATTGATGATCTGCATGAAAATTGTAGTCCTAGAAACGTACTTTCAAACCATGTAATCACAATTCCCTGGTTCTTGATGGATTGATCCCAGCAATGGCATGAACTTGGCCAAAAACCAACCCTGTGCAGATTTGGGTTGATGAAACACTAAGTTGTGGACCGATTTTGGAATGATTTTTGTTAGAATTTGACATGATGCTCTTCATGAAAGTTTTAGCCCTTAAAATATAGTTTCTATCTATATAATCACTTTTCTCATACGACATATCAATTAGAAGTTATGTTCGGTTGAATACCCCTAGTTGGTAAACTTGAAAACATGAGTTAACAAAGGAGAATGGGATTGAGCTTGAATTGAACATAGAAGTTGTAGAACTTGTTGAATTTGGCTTGGATGGCTGTTTTTCTTGCAGGGAAAATTTTGGTTTAGTCCGATTTAAGGGGAGATACTGCCGAAATTTCGGTAGAAATAAAGAAAGAAAAATGGTAGAGGAAATCTCTAACCTAGAATATGTTAAATTTAGAAAGTTTAGTGTGCAGAAATTTTGGACAATGACCTAGTAATGAAGTGAAATTTTCTTAGGACAAGAAAACCCTAAATCTAAAATCCTAAAGCTTAGGGTAAAACCCTAGACTCTAAAACCCTAGAAATGAAACCCTAGAAATAATTGGGTTATTTCTTGAATTTTCTTGCTAATTTACTTAGGGTTTTCACTAGATTATTTCTTGTAAATTCCAGGATCCGAAAGTGAACCTTCACCACATTACGAAATATTTTCCTAAGCGATCCAGGTGAGTGTCCCTTTTACTTGTGCATGTGAGTGTTTCCTTGTGTATGCTTGATACATGATAAATGATAATCCTCTGTGTTAATTCTATGTGTACTTGATATTCATGAATTGTTACAATGTACTATATGAAGGGAAAATGTGTACTTTATCACATTTATCCCGTAATTTGTTACATGCATAATTTCTATCAAATGCGAATATAATTGTTTGTGAACTTTCAAATGAATTAAACTTGTTGGCTAGACTTCCGTGGTTGTACCGCGGTTAGTCAAGCCGGTTGTACAAAGGAGGATATAAGGTGCTGGGTGTTTTAGGGCATGGCGTTCTTTCCTTGAGTTGTGAATCCTCAAAGAGGCCAACTCCGGATTGAACTTTCTTGCTTGCTTGTTTGCCCTCTAGGGTTGAGATCTCACCCTGGATGTGGCGGTTTTCGGAGGATATAAGGTGAATGGTGGTCAGGGCTCTTGCTCGATAATGCAGGTAGAACCTGTGATCCAGACCCAAAATACTATCTCGGTTCTACATCATGGTTACATGATCAGTACTTGCTCCCGTGGTCGTGACGTATCCTCCCTTGTTTAAATAATTATTTACTTAATTATTTCCTATGTGATTTTGTGACACGTGTTATTTGCTTACTTATTCTCTCTTGGTTGCCTCCGTGTCTGCATGTGTGGGAACCTCACTGGGCTATTATAGCTCACCCTATTTTATTTGTTTTCCTTAAACAGGCTCCTATCCCTAAAGCTCGGTGGTGAGGATTCAAGGGTAGATTCTGGTAGGATTTTGATAGAAAACTGCTAGAGATATTATTGTATTAATGAACGTATATGATGTAAACTGCTAAAACAGTACTTTTACTTTTAAGTTTTGAATTTTATGTGACCCTGAGATACTGTCACAGTTGGTATCTACGAGTTTTCTACTGAGTTACCATCACTTACGAATTTTAATGCGTGCTTGACTCGAGTCCTGGCGAGAGCCAGGCAGGCAGCCCGCTAAGCCCTTTGGTGCGCCTCTGGGTAAGGTGGGGCTGTCACAATAATCCTTAGTTTAATCAATGAGTATTGGTTTAACCATACAAGCAGGTAGTTGAATTTGCTTGTTCTCAATGAATTTGTGTGGCCAATGGTTGTTATCAAATACTTGCCCATACTCTTATTTTATTTCCTGCATTAGCTAGATGTCCTGCCATGCATACGACAGACCATTTCCATTCCTTGTTGGTGTTTCTGTTGCTGGAGTTTTGAGAACAACAGCACTGGAATGATCTCCATATCTAAAGGTAATTCTTATTATATAGCCTCTCAAGTATTATGATAAGATAAGAATGGCATAGTAATTAGATGTTGCTAGGTAGATATTCTAGAGAAGCATCTTTGAGATATCTAGAGATGATCACATGTATTATGTATTCTTGATCTATGCCATCCAAGTTTCAACAACTAACATTTTTCCACTGCAAGGTTGCCCGAAAGATGGGGTTGAGCTTCTTTGGTGTGCAAAGAGAACATCTCAGTACCAATTCCTACCTTTTTTTTTTTTTTAAAACTATTTGACATGCTAAAATTCTTTGTAAACTCATAATACAATGGAAAGTGGATTCTCACTAGATTTGTAACTCTTTCTTGATGGATCTTCACAATGCATAAGTCCCTTGCTTTGTGAGCACAACTTGTCTTTATTCTATTTCTCACGGCAATTGTATCTCATAGTGACTTTTTCCTTGATATTCATGGTATTCAAAGCTATTCTTGCCACTGTGTCCTTATAGTTGTTCAAACGGTTTTATTCTTTAGGCAACCTTACATAATGAAGCTAAGATAATGTGTCATTTATGATTTTGGTATATTAATTGAACAAGTCAAAATTAAAATAGTTTTGACTATCAAGAGCCAACTCAAATTAGTATATTAACTGTTACTCGATTGATTCTAGAGCAACTTATTCCTGGAAGTTGCTTCTCTACCTTGCTCAATATTATGGTTTGACTAATATCCACTAATTTATATTATTTTTGACTCTAGAAACACAAGCTTTTAATTTTTGGTTTTGTGAATTCCTTTTGACATGTTAAATTGGATGTAAGCTTAACATTGTTATTTTTCTTCATCATTTTACAACATAGACTGAATAGTCTAAACAAAACCAGTCACAATCATTGTTGATGAAGAGAAAAGACAACTCTCTGGTGAGCAGAGTAACTAAATATTGCATTTACTTTAACAATGGAGCTTCAAGTGCATATGCAGTTGCTTTAAAAAGATTGTGTATAATTGAAAAACTTGTTTAGGTGTAACAAATGTGATGGCATGATAATTTTTTCTCACTTTTTGTGAAATTTGCTCTTGCCTCTGCTCAAATTGTTAAAACCTACTTGTATTTCTAGTATGCAATAAAGTTTGATATGAATTTTCAAAAACTTCGTTCAAATTCAGAATCTTCTTTTATGTGTTTAGCTGTTTTTCCTTTCTTAAGTGTTCCTCTATGTTTGATTGCCTTTCGATCGTGATGTCGAGTTGCAAGAATTCAACAGCAAGAGCAATTTGATGGGCAGTGGCACAGCCAGCCCTTACTAGTTGAATGATATAAGCTATGTTTTCAGACTCGGACCGGGTATCGACCCGGCCGAGCTCAGGGGTCAGGGGTCAATGGGTTCGACCGGGGGTCGATTCGGGGTCGAACCGGATGACGTCATAAATATTATATATATATATATATATATATATATATATATATAACACATATATACACTTACTAATTTTTTTCTTAATTTTAGTTGTTAGTCTAAAAAATTATAGCCAAAATACCCTCAATAACCATTTTAATATCTTGCTATTAATAGTTCAAAAAGCATTGAATTGAAAAAATTAGCAATAAATATAATGGACTTAAATTATTTACTTTTTAATATAATTAGTATAAAGAAATAGAAGTGAGGCACCACTAATATTTTGTAATTGGTCAAAAAAGTTGGTTGCCTTTTGACAGATAACTGGGCCAAGCAAATAAAAATCATGTATTGATTTAGCATTGATGTTCATTTGTTGGATGTATGTCAATGGGCTCATGTCATTGTCAAAACTCAAAAACAAATAATTGTTGGAATCTATTTTCTTCAGACAATGAATATGGAAGCCTACAAATATGTATAATAGCCCATATCTAATGAAGTGTGGAGCATTAATGTGGTTGGATTTGTAAAAAAAAAAAAAAAATCTAGGCGGTTTCCGGTTTTGCCCGGTCAAACCCGATTTTTGACCGAGTTTGACCGGAGTTTTTTAAAATCGATTTTTTATGCTAACTCGGACCGGACACTTGGCCGGTTCCCGGTTCGACCGGTTCGACCGGCCGGTCCGGTCCAAATTTAAAAACACAGGATATAAGCGCGTAGATTGTGAAGGGTGGGGCAAGGTAGTGGCGGCGGGGATTACGTGTGCGGGAACTTGTGTTGGATGAAACACGTGGATAAGGATGGCCGAAAGTAGCAAGGACGCACAATGAGAGATGATTATTTATTTATTGATAAAGAATCTTTCGTTGGTTTCGAAAAACAGCTTTCTTTTAGCCGTTAGCGGATGGCGAGCGCCCGTTGTATACAATACACAGCACTTGGATCTTGGCTTTGCCACTAATTAATTATACGGCCCCCGGTAAATTCCTAGGATGAGAGCAACTCATACCAACCCATCATATGCCAGTTTCCAGACGCCTCTGCAATCTTTGTCATTGATGTATATGCTGCCTATTCGAGTTGTTTATAAATTACCAGTATACACATAGGAGGGTATGGATGTCTGAGATTCATAATTAACGAGAGACTGACACTGCTACTATTACTTCTTGTTGTGTCTCGATACATTGTGTATTGTGTATTGGAATTCCGCAGCAGAGGATTACTAATTAGGACAGCAGAAAGGGAGAAAATAGCACAAAGAAAAAGGCTAGAGTAATTTGGAGAGATATGATACTGGTGGCCGTAGTGGCGGAGCTGTTGGAGGAATACACGGTATTGGTGGCTAGGGTGTTGGAGCACATGTTCAACCAGGCTCCCCTCCCTTTTCCAAGGCGAGTTCGTTTTCTCATCCTCCGCAATCTTCCCTTTGCTTCTCCTTCTCCTTATCCTTCTCCTCTTCCTCTTACTCCTCCTTCTCCACCTGCTCCCTCCTCCTCTTGAATGAATCCCCGATCCGATCCGATCCGTGTCTATCTTATTTTGTTTGTGTACAGAAGGAAAGACCAACTAGCCCAAGTTTTTAGCTTTTTAATTTCCTTTGTATGGTTTGGGATTTTGTTTTTATTTTTTATTTTTTTGATTGAAATATGTCTGGATGAAAATTGATTGAGCTGTAATAGTGGTACATACATGTATATATACTAGTACCACACACGCATATTTCATCCTGACCGAAGCACATATTTCAAATTCATCCTATTTTGCTCTATGGATTATAGATTATGAAGGAAAGAAATAATGCTACAATTCACGTTTTCCATTGTTTCCTCTAATAATATATTTGGATAATGGAGTAGCAACTGTTAAATTCTCAATCGGAAATGGACCCAAATAATAAAAAAAAAAACTATATCTTATCCACATGTTAATTGTTGTCGTCAAATTAATAATGAATGCCTACGTGTCAAGCATTAGGAAATTCTATTTCTGATAATGTTGTGGTATTTCTATGAATCTGCGCCACTCCAGGGTCTGGGACATTGAAGGGTAGTTCGTTCTGTACAGGAGCCAGAGCCCGTTTTTGGGCCGAATGGGGCTTGGTGAATTGCAGGCCCTCATCGGACTCACCCAGTAGTACCTAAAAGCTTAAAGAGCGTCTGTCTGGGCCGGCTTTATCCTGTATCTTACAATTAGCGATCATTTCCCAAACACAAACATTAATTGGTGTTGGAAACGGTCTTTGTGAGGAATTTAAATGAAAAGGGTACAGCTGGATAAGATACATACATATACATATATATATATATATATATATATTATATATAGTGGTACTACCGAAAAAGTACATTACCGTGGATGCTGAACAATTTGATAAAGTGCAGAATGCATTTAGCAATTGATCTCGTAATCTATAAGTGCTACTTATCAGGTGAGTGTAATCACCATTTTTTTAATCAAAGCTATACTATTACATTAGCGGAGGAGAATAGAGTTGATACGATTCGAACTCTTGACATCTAAAGTGGCATAGAGTTCTAATCGCTCAACCCTCTATTCGTTCCCATCATTGGCCTTTTATCTAGACATAATCTCCAGGTACTTGTTAAAACTCATCATTCTATGAAGAACTAGAAATAGACAAATTCAAAGTAAAATAAAAGGAAAAATATTAGACAAAAGAGTCGCAGTCAATCAACAAGTATCTTTCTTTCTTGTCGTTCTTGTCTGTGAGTGTGTGGGTTTCCCAATTCCCATGCTAACAACAACCCTACTCTCTTCTCTCTCTCTTTTTTTTTTTTTTTGGTGGGGTTGAAGGTGCGTGAGTGATTCCTTAAAGGGGGTAATTTTGGAAAAATTCTGACATGGGGGTGGTCTGTGTATGGGTTTCTAAGAGGGGTAAGCGCATTTGTTGAATGCACTTTATTTGCTTCACATTCAACAAATGTGTTATCTCCATTTTTTTACAATTAATTGCGGGCCTAATATATTTTTTTTGGCAGCATCAGTTCTGTACATAGGGCGAGCATGGTGTGATTTAATGGAAAAGCGCATTCTTTGAAATGCCATTTTGACTGCACATTCCAGTGCCCTTTTAATTTTTTTCTTTTTTGGATTTTTATTGACTTAACCAATTAGATGGGAATGCATGGATCCAAATATTGCATGTTTGAGCCACATGACAACTTTTTTTGAAACATGGCATAGTTTGAATAGTTGGTAAAATGACAATTTTACATTTGTAATTATTTATTTAGGCTAAATCACAAAATCTCCCCCTATATTGTTGCATAAATACTAAATTTCTCCCTGTATTTAAGAAACATACAAATTACCCCCCTTAGATTAATAAAAGATATTTGTACCCTTCTATACATAATGCTTTGACAATTTTCTCTTTTTTGTACTAAAACCTAAAATATTTATATCATCCATAAGCGGGTAGAACAAAATAATAAATGAGAGAGAAGTCTCAAGCACATTAACTACAATACACACACACACACACACATATAGTTTTGCTACTTTTGTTATTAGATGAAGTTGGTCTTATGTTGTTTTGTTTAGAACACAGGTTTGTAATTGCTATATTTTTTATTGTTGTCACTAACAAAAAATGATATTACTAACATTTCTTCATACTCTATTTTGAGTATATTTGATAGACATTATAAATTTATATTCACTTTACAAACTGCTCATTATACATCATGACAAAAATAAAGTAGTCATTTTTTTCATCTTGAATACAAATAATAGGCATAGTTTGTGACCAAATTTTTTATAATTTTAGAGTTATGATTTTGATTTTTTATATAAGAGTGCAACAATAATATTAGCCTGAAATAGTAACATTATTTTATTTCTATATAACAAATTAACAAAAATAACAATGTTAAAAAATTATGAGGGAAAATTTGTCCTTATAAAGGTGAAGTGCACATGAGGGGATAATTTGTTATTAAAGTAGGGGCAATTTGGGTATCTCTTAACACAGGAGGTAATTTGTTACTTACCCAACATTACAGGAGGTATTTTGAGATTAAACCACTTTATTATTACTATTGTGTAAGACGGACTGAGTTGTCTCATGTGTGTTTGAAACATTCCTTATTTAAATTTTGATTTATTGTGCCCTATTCAAATGATTTGAATAATTATTTTTTAAGTTATTCTTTTAAAAATATTATTGTATCAATTTAATTTTTTTTTTTGCTAATTATGCACTTGTAATAAAAAGATAGTTGAAAATTGTGTTTGAAATTTTAAAAAAATATGCTTTAAAAAGCAAGCTTAAATAAATGGCAATTTTTTTAATCATGGGGTTTATTGTTCTCAAATGGGTTAATTAGGATAAAATGAGGTTTCTTCTATTGCCATAACTCCTTTTAAGTTTCCAGCTTGTGTTTTCTAGATGGGGCAATTTACCAAAGGAAAAAAAACGTAAGAATCTCACCCCTTATTATATATTTTGGATTTGGATTTTGGAGCGAGGAGAGATGATCAGGCCTTTTACAATCAACATGAAATCAAATTGAACCAGATTTTGCTATACTACTTTTTTGGTCGGAAAACCAAACAAAATTTTGCTTATATTGGAAAACATTTAGACTGACTTAAAAAAGAAGAAAGATATGGGTAAAAAGAAAAAGAATCCATGAAATTGATTGTGCAAAGAATTGGTCCATTCTGCTAGGCTCAATTTGTTACTAAAATGACTGACTAGGAAATCGATTGATAAAGGATAAATAATGAGAAATGTGATTCTATAGGATTCTAACAACTAAGGTGTGTGCAAGGCATGTCGCTGACAGTGGCGCGGGCACATTATTTCGGGAAAAAAGAATTGGAGATGTACATCTAGCGAATGCATAAAAAAATAAAGTGCATGCGCCAGCCCCTCTTGAAAACACCCCCCATAATCCCCCATGTCAGAATTTTTTCCAAAACAACCCTCTTAAGGAATCACTCAAAGGTGCATGGTGGTATTGGAACCTGGGAAGGTCCCCTAGCTCTTAGTTGGGGATCTTCAGTGTCACTTTTTCCAAGTACTAATTGAGTGTCATTCACAAGGAATGCTACTTCGCGTTCACACTTAGATAAGTTAGATAATTATTAGACTGTGAATGCAATATAGCAATTCTTTATGAATGACATTCAATTGGTACTGAGAAAAGTAACACAAAGGATCTCATGTGTTTGGCTCTAGGCTGCTGTTTAGTTTCTCCATTTTATTTTGTAGATGAATAAAGGGCATTAAAGAACATGTGACTGAATATTCATTGAAAGAAATAAAAAGATTTAATCATATTTAGGAAAAGTAAAAAAAAAAATCACAAAACCCGAACTGAACTTCAATTTTCACGCAGGACTATAGGTTTGGGTATGAGGCCTCACAATTTGGCCTTTGGTCATTTTTCACAAGTTGGAGGCCATGTAACTCCTCAGCATTATGACGTAACTCTTCAACATTCTGATGTACTTCCCCAATAATTTTGATGAAACTAATTTTTTCTCCAAAATTACCTTGTTTTTGGTATTTTTTTCAGTTTAGGGTTTGTTCACATAGCAACATTGTCGTGCCTCAAAAAATCGCAAGCACGGGTCGATCGGGATTGTCGCGCCTCGAAAGGCGGTCTGTCTGGTGACCCTTTTCCAAAATAAATTTTTTGAAAAAATTGTGCGTGTGTGAGAAAAAATCACATTTTAATTAAAAAAGTATTATTTGGAAAAAATAATTAAAAATAAAATAAAATAAGATCGGGACTAAAAGTGTAAAAATTTTGGCCAACTGATTTTGAAAAAAGGACTTTATTTTAAAATGGAATCGCCACTTGGTATTAAGTTAGAGTGTACCAAGTTACCCAAAAAATCATTTAACAAACAAAAATAAAATTTTAGAAAAATACTTGAAAACCATTTTTCAACTTCGGTTTATGAAAAAAACTAGAGAAAAAAGTCCGGGAGTCGCATTTGAAGAAAGGGAAGGCAAGGTTTGCGCCTAAGGCACCCTTTCCACCTACTTGAGGCTAATTGCGAAGTTTAATCAAAAATTTTTAAATTAACCCTAAGTTCTATCGCGTTGGATGTATCTACATGAATACAAATCTTAAGTCTAATGTAAATATCAGGAGAGTCAAAATGTCCTGTCGAGATTTAATCGAGATTATCGCATTAATTGTGAAACCCGAAATAAGGCCTCGAGGTAGTCACGAGTGTATATGCAAAATAGATTGCAAAAAGAAAAAGAAAAATAGTATAGATAGTAAGTGTCCAAGAAAGTGAGGATGCAATATAACGGTACATGTACTAATAACTCGTTACTGATATTTTTGTCGCATCCGAAAAACGTAAAAGGTAAAAGGTGTACTAGTGGGGGCCGTTAACTGTCGCGTCCTAAAAGACGATCCGGTCTTGGTGACCCTTTCGAAAATAAAGTTTTTAGAAAAATCGTGCGTGCGTAAGAAAAAAATCAAATTTTAGTAAAAAAAGTGTATTTTAAGAAAAAATGGTATTTTAAAGAAAACAAGGCCGGGACTAAAAGTGCGACAGGTTTGGCCAAATAATTTTTGAAAAAGGGTTTTATTATAGAAAATGGAGTCGCCACTTAGTACTGAGTTAGGGTGTACCAAGTCACCCGAAAAATCGTTTAAACAAAAATAAAAAGTAAAATTTTAGAAAAATATTTTAAAACCCTTTTCCGACTTCCGGTCTACGAAAAACGAAGAGAAAAAGGTCCGGGAGTCACATTTGAAGAAAGGGAAGGCAAAGGCTTGCGCCTAAGGCACCCTTTTCAACCTAGCCGAGGCTAGTTGCGAGGTTTAATCAAATTTTCCTAAATTAACCCTAGATTCTATCGCGTTTTGAATGTATCTAAATGAATGCAAATCCTAAGTCTAAATGTGAATATCGGAAGGGTCGAAATGTTCCGTCGAGGCTTGGTCGGAATTATCGCATTAATTGCGAAACCCGAGTCGAGACCTCGAGGGAGTCACTAGTTTTTATGCAAAATTGGATGCAAAAAGAAAAGAAAATAATAATATATAATAAGTGATTGAAGAAAGTGGGGATGCAACACGACGGGTACGGGAAACTAGTAACTCGTGAATAAATGTTTCTACTCGCGGAGGGGGGGAACGGCATGTACGCCACCGCTTCCCACGCAAGTAGACGACTATTTTAGTCGAATCACACAAATGTCCTAATTTCTAAATGAGATGCAACCTAAATGTCATGCGTTTTTGACAATGTTGTCAAAATAATAATAATAGTAAATAATAATGTAATAGTAATAATAAATTATGTCGAATGGAAAGAAAACTAGAAGTGTGTGAAATGTGAAATGCACACGAATGATCCTAACACTAAAATGTCCTAAGGGTCTAGCGTTGGACTAGCCCGTTCTAAAATCCCGCTAGCGTTTGGACTAGCGAGAAAAGAAAGAAGCCACAACTAGCGTTGGACTAGTGTGGTGACAGAATACCATAAATCATGAATTAAATATTTAAAACATGAATTAAAAGCAAATAAAACATATAAATATTAAATCACGTAGGAGCACATAACACATAAGCATGATATCTAGATGCAAAATCCTAATGAAAGCGGTATAATAAATAAACACATAAGCACACAAAAGCAAATAAATCCTAACTATTACACCGGGGAGGCTTTGATTTACAATTTAAGGGGAAAAATTTAAAATGCCCTATCTATTACACTTTCTATCTAATTACACAATTCTTGCTAAAATATGAGAAAAATAATCTAACTATTACATTGACTATCTAAATACAAAATATTACATTTTTTTCATCAAAATAATAAAATTTAAAATTAAATAACACAAAATAAATAAATACGCAAAAAAATGCTTAAATAAGAAACGCATAAAAAATTGCATAAAATATCACATTAGAGCATCGTTGGAGCACATAAAGAAACAATTAAAAGGTAACGAAAATACCTTTTTGAAGACCTGGTACAAATACTTACCCAACATGAACAAACAAGTCAAGGGATCTCGATATAAAGAAATAAAGACTAAAACATATAAGTATGACAAATTGGGCTAAGAATGTAAAGTCTAGCAATTAAAAGGACTAAAAATAAATTTCTATAATGCTTACGGGGTACAATTATAAGTTTAAAGCAAGTTGGGGGAGCTAAAATAAAAAAATTCCGACAAAGTAGGGGACAAAATCTTAAATTCCAGCAATGCTAAGGTCCAAAAACAAATTCCCAGCAGTTAGGGAGCGACAATGTGAAAGTCATAGGGCCTAATTGAAAGAAAATGAAGCCTAGAGGATCAATCTCTAAAGAATTGAGACTTAATTGCGCGGCCTAAAGATAATTTTTTGGGCCAATTGATGATACTTAAAAAAAAACTAGGACTAAATCATAAGTACTTACTTCATTATAAAATAACCCAAAAAGAAAAAATAATTTACTAAATGAGCTTAATTAATTAAACTAACAGCTCAATTAAGCACTAAGTTTAACTAAATAGATCGGTAATCAAGTAAAAAGGTAAACTAACAAAACTACTAAACTACAAGGAGCTAACGACTAAATGAATAAACTAAACTAATGAATAAACTAACTAATAAATAAAACCAACTAAATAGAACAATGACTGTTGACCACAAACCCAATTCATCATCTTTTTCACCTGATATCCGGAATCAGCTTTTAAAGAGAAACTTGCCATTCCAGAAAGCAAATTCACTCCACCAACTCGTCACTTTCCACTTCATATCAAAAACCAAATTCTCAAATGCTGAAACATTAAATTCCAAAATCACATCAAAACAAAGAAACTTCCTAGATCCAAGCCTTAAAACTCTGATTCCCAACACATAATTTCCTCCCTTATTCGGCCATCTAATCTTCATCACAGCACTTTTTCCCCCCAACTCCATTTTCTCCGTCTCACTCTCTATCTTCTCTTTCTCTTTTTGCCGTTTCTTCTTCTTTTCTTTTTTTTTTTTCGTCTATTTCTCTTCTCTCTTTCTAGTTTTGCTATGTTTTTCACTTCTCTCTGTTTTTTCTTCTTGGTTTTCTGTTTCTTCTTTTTGTTTCTTTCTTTCTTGCTCTCTGATTTCTCTTTTCTTCCTTTCGTTTTTTTTTTTTTTAATCTCTATTTCCAGCTCCCATTCTCTCTTACCCAAATCAAAATCCAGCTTCAAACCCATGAACAAATTTCTCACGAGAATAAACAATTGGACCTAATTTCAGTAATTAAGAGCTACTCAAGGTAAGATTAGAAGAGGGCCAAGAGAGAAGTGCAACGGTAAATTGTGTGTAATTGTGGGTTGTGATTGGCGGTGGTTTGGTTGCTGATTTTGGATGTATTTGATTTTTGAGCATTTTTGGGATTGTAATTGGATTGGATTTGTGATGTTTCTGTTTGGCTGGTTGTTATTGGGTAATGGGGATGTTTGACGGTGATCTTTGCAGATCTGGAAAATGGATTGGGGAGAGGGGCGTTGGTTGTATGCTACTGATTTTGGGCGTTTGGGCATTGAGGGCTGTTAGAGGAGGATTGTGGTGTTGATGTCTATGTTGATATGTTTCTAGTGGTGGAGCTTGTGGTTTTGATGATTGTTTGTGGGTTGTTTTGAAGACGTGCGGTGGTGAAATGAAGAAATAGGTAGCAGAGGAGGTGCCAATTAGGTAGCAGGGGAGGTCTGAGTGAGTATTGCGTGCACCACGCCGCGCCACGTGGCGTGCCACGTGGTGCACTAGAACCAATCACACATCGCCAAATAATACAAGGTATGACCTACCATTGTCACATGGCGATAAATTATTGGTTCTAGTACACCACGTGACAATGCACGTGGTGTATTATATACTTTTCCGGGGAGGTCTTGGAGATTTCGGTGATGATTTGGATGGTGGCAGAGGGGGGTACACGGTGGTGAGAAAACAAAGAAGACGGAAGACACGAACCAGAAACAGAAAACCCAAACCAGAAAAAAGCAAGATAGTTAAAAGAAAAAACTCGGAATATTCTTAGGAAATTCAAAGAAAGAAAATATAAAACACAAATAATTCCAAATTTTCATAAAAGATAAGGACGAAAATGCATCAAAATGAAGAGAAGATCTTACCTTTTTTTAAGCTTGATGAACAATAAACGCCTTTGAGATTGGAGGTGAACAGTAACCAAGAAATGAAACTGACAGCCTTGTGTGTTTTTTTTTTTAGTGTAGAGTGTGTGTTTTAATCTAAAAGATCATAAAATAAAAGTGTTTTAGGGTTTTCATTTTTTTCTCCCTTTTTTTTCTTCTTTAATTGGGGTATTTATACTGCACAAATCTTAACCTCCAAGAAAGGGCTAAAAGACCAAAATGCCCCTTGACTACAAAAATTACAATTTTATCCTTAAAATCTATTTTCTCTTACAAAAATAATAATAAATAAAAAAATGTAAATAACGAATTTATTAATAAAAATTCACCCTAAAAAATTTAGAAACTTAGTATTTAAAATCTAAAACGAATTTTGAACCTAAAATTGGTGAAAAATGAGTTTGGGATGTGAAACGACAAATTTACCCTTGGGCAATGAAAATTCACGAAAAAAAAATTATTGACGTCAAAAAAAAAAACCAAAAATTAAAAATAAGTTTAAAACACTGAAAAGTACATTTTTGACTCAAAATTGGTGGAAAATGAATTTAATTTGTAAAAATGACGATTTTGCCCTCGGGCAATGAAAATTCACGGAAAAATAATTATCGACCTCAAAAAATTACCAAAAACTAAAATAAGTTTAAAACACTGAAAATGCATTTTTTACTCAAATTGGTGAAAATGAATTTAATTGTAAAATGACGATTTTGCCCTTAGTTGGTACAAAATAAAATAATAAAAAAATACCAATTAAATTCAGAAAAATCATAAGAAATTAACAAATTCACATAAAAGTAAAATATGAATTTAAAACCCCCAAAAGTTGATAGAAAAATATTTACAGAAAAATTACTATTTTGCCCCCCAAATATTTGAAAAATTAAAAATTAAAATTTGTAACAAAAAGTGCAAACATACCCCCCAGTGTTTGAAAATAAATGGTGTGTCAAAATTTGGTGTCTACAATTTTTCTACTCACGGAGGGGAGAACGGCTTGTCAATCTACTGCTTCTCCCGTAAGTAGACGACTATTTCTAATCGGAGCACAAAAATGACCTAACTTTTAAATGAAATGCAACTTAGATGTCATGCACTGTTAAATGTTAAAACAAGATGATGATGATGATGATAATGACGACGACGACGACGACGATGATAATAATAATAATATATACCAAAAAAAATCATGCAAAAATGAAAAAAATCTAAAAATGAGAAGTAATGTGTGAAATGATATGAAATGCACACCGAGAGTGAAAACTATCACTAAAATGACCTAAGGGTTTAGCGTTGGGCTAGCCCTTTTTAGGAATTCCCCACTAGCGTTGGATTAGTA
>JAMWEH010001009.1:0-69175 GCA_024721245.1 Mitragyna speciosa
TTTCTTTTTCAGAAGTAAAGAATGAAACTTTTTGTAAAAAAAACAAAATTAGGACTCTTGGCTTTTCTTCCCCCCCTTGTCTTGAAATTTTGGAAAAGATAAGGGGCCTCTAGGAACTCAGTAATTTTCCAATTGCTATTTTAGAATTTTCCTTAGATACGATTTTTCATCACAGTTTTAGGACTTTCAATCTACCACAAAAACAATAAAGTATTGATTTTAATAATATTTAAAAAATACAATTCAAACGGAATAATTTTTTTTAGGGTTAATTACACTTTGCCCCCCTGAAAGTGGAGGTAATAGACACTTTGCCCCCTGAATACAAAAAATATACACTTTGCACCAAAGACTTTTGGTTAATTTTTTTTATTAACTTCAATTTGTTAAAAGACTAAACTACCCTTATAATTACATGTCTATTGACAAATATATCCATAGGTATTAAAACTTACTTTTTTTTCTATTTTATCCTATGCATGTCTATCATGCGCGTAGAATAAAAGTTTCTATATATAATTTAAAAATAATATTTTGAAAGAATTTGTACATGCTTTCTAACTAACCATATAAAATGCATAAAAAGTTTTGTCATAAAATGCTTTATGTATAATATTTCAATTTGTGAAAAAATTCTAAAATTTGCATAATGGCAATGACATATCTTTTGCATTATATTCAAAACATTAAAGCTTTATATCCAAATTTTTATACATGCATACATATAAGACCAATAAAATGATAGAATTTTAATTAATGTGATATCTAATACACAAACAAAAGAGTTAAAATTGATATTAATGTGCATAATATATTAAACGTAATGTAAACAAAAAAGAGTTAAAATTGATATTAATGTAGCATAATATATTAAACATAATATAATATCTCATATACAAAGAAAAGAGTTAAAATTGATACTAAGGTCATATAATATATTAAAGGGTTAATTTCACATTCCTTCCCTGAGGTTTGTCATAACTGCATCTACCTCCTCTCAGGTTTTCAAAATTATACTTAGACACATGTGTTTATATTTTTGATAACAAGATTTTTGATAATGTAATCCAAAAACACCAACCAAATACCCTTAAATACTCTCAATTGCTTTAAAAAAATAATAAACCTTAAAAAATGAATTATTTAGTCCATAAAAATGTCAAAGTACTAATACTGTTATATCAAATTTTCAATCTCCATTAGATTTTATTTTTCAAAATCCAATTATCTTACTAAACTAAATAAATAATTTTATCTATCAAAATCTTATAAATAAATATATTAGTAAGAAAGAGATGACCAATTTAATAACAAAAAAACATGCGTAAATAACTTGAGAGACCTTATTAGAAGGTCAAAAAACTTAAAAGGTTAGGGTTTTTTTAAAACTTATTTGTTGTTTTTAAAAGCTAATTAAGGGTATTTTAGAATACTTGAGTGGCATTTTTAGTTTATACTATCAAAACTAATTATAATGGCAATTTAGACCTTTAACAATTTATAAAAATTGAAGTTAATAAAAAAAAAATTAAACCAAAAGTCTTTGGTGCTAAGAGCATATTTTTTGTATTCAGGGGGGCAAAGTGTAATTAACCCTTTTTTTTAAGAAACATGAACTGGGTACTTTGATCATGATTTATATTTTAATTAAAAAAATTTCAAAAGTTATGGAAATCATTTAATGACAAATTTTCTTTTTCAAGAAAGACTAGATTTCATCCGATTTTAGTGAAACAATGGCATGCAAATCAAGAAAGGATGGATCAGCCGTGCCATTTTACCTGGGACACTTTCTTCTACAGGTGTATATGCTGGGGACCCCAACACTATAACATTTAAATCGGGTTGAAAAAGGCCAGCAAGCCTTCTGCTTATTAACATTAAAAACAAAAAAAAAAAAATTTGTGGAAAACCGACTATAGGGAAAAAAAAAAAAAAAAGTGAACATAATTGCAACCTACGTTCTCTGTCTAGTTAGAATAGCAGTTAATAACTAACTAATATCTCTGCTCAATCGCAATTCAACTCAAGACATTTCGACTAAAAAAACACTTTTTTTACGCAAAATTTTTGTATTTTATTCATAATCAGAGCATTGAAGTTTGTACAAACAGCATCATGCTGCAAATCCTCATCTAAGCCCTACCAATGCTGTTACATTCATTCCAGGATTAGTTTGTAAAGATTCTGTCAGGTAGCTCCCATGCCATCATAAGTTGCCAGTTCGTTTTTGTAGCAGGTATATTGCTCCATGTTATCACTGCTTCAACCATCATCCTTCTGACTTCTGTCACTATAGGAAGAGCACTTGCAGGTTTACATTGATAAATCATGGGATAATTACACATACCTCCCCTGAGGTTTATCATAATTACACCTAGCTCCCCTCAGGTTTCAAGAATTACACTTACCTCCCTTGGGCACTTGGGATTACTAAAATACCCTTGGATCTCACTATAATTACCTCAAAAAAATTATAGAAAAACAAAAACGTAAAAAAGACATGAAAAAAGGAAAATAAAAAGGGAAAAAAAAAGCTTAACATTTACTTTAATTTATTCTTGAGAGTGAAGGTTCACATAGCACAAATTTTGCAAATTTTTTTGATCATCTCATTTTGTTTGATAGTTATCTCGTTTATTTATGGCATATTTTGGATAATAAAAAAGATGATAAAGATTTATAAAGTAGAACACTAAGTGGTAGAGGTATATTAAGCTACATAATTGTTGGGCATTAGTGGTAATATTGGATAATATTATGACTTATTTTTTATTTTATGTTGAATTAGTTAGTTTGTTATTTTTCAAGAATTGTTTTCTTGTTTTAGTAAAAAAAATCCTAGGGGCATTTTAGGGTATTCAATTAATTTTTTTGCTGACATCAGCAAAATGGGTTTTTTGGTTACCAAAACTATGGAAATAGGGGAGGCAAGTGTAATTTTTGAAACCTGAGGGGAGCTAAGTGTAATTACGATAAACCTCAGGGGAGGTATATGTAATTATCCCATAAATCATTTGGTTCCTGGCCCTCTAGATTTGATATACTGTAGTAGCAAAAATCAACCTTTTGAATTTATCAGCAAAAGAATCTGATTTACAGTTAGCGCAAAATCATTCCATTTCAGCTTTCCAAGGATATAACCCCTTGAAGATGTGACAAAATTCCAGAACTTTTTTCCAAACTGCAGAGGTTACTGCACATTCAAGGTACAGGTGTTCTAATGATTCCTCTAGTTGATTGCATAAAACACAATAGACTAAAAAAACACATTTCCTCATAGATGGTAACACGTCAGTAAGTGATTATCTCTTGAATTATTATGCTATATGATTGTGTGTGTAACTATAATAGGAGTTGCCTTGCCTTCTCATGAACATTAAAAACGTTAAAAAACAAATATGAAATATTAACTAAAGATAATTAGAAAA
Source organism: Mitragyna speciosa (assembly GCA_024721245.1). Taxonomy (NCBI): domain Eukaryota; kingdom Viridiplantae; phylum Streptophyta; class Magnoliopsida; order Gentianales; family Rubiaceae; genus Mitragyna; species Mitragyna speciosa. Next base: position 3,432 of record JAMWEH010001009.1, read on the forward strand.
GGAGACAGTTTAATGGTAATATATACAGTTTCTATAAAGCAGCAATCAATTGATGGTTTTAATTAAATAACTATTTAACTCGAGACTTTCCCACTAAAATATTTCATTTCCTGGTAGGTCTGCTTTTTGATTGATATTTTTATAATCGATATTTTAATTCAAAGAAAACTAATAAATAAGTGTCAAAAGTTGTGAAAAATACTTTGACACAAATTCTTGGTTTTAGGAAAAAAAAATAAATTCAACTAATCCTTAACAAACAATGGCATATTGGCATGCCTGATGAAGAAAGAAAGCGATGGATCAACCAAGCCACATTACCAGGGTCACATTGTTTGCATGAGGACCCCAACGTATTAAATTTCGTTCATGAGTTTAGATTTGAAAACTTCTACTATTCAATCTCCAGATATTTGAGAAACAGGTGTCGATCTAAGAATTCTACTAGACAAGTCGTATCAACGAACCAAGAATTAACGGGCGTTATCCGTGCTTGCTATCAATGTACTTATCCCATTTTTTAGGCTATGGTTACACAAAATTGGTACATGCATCAGTGACTAAATATTTTGTTAGGAAAAAAGACAGTTGCTAATGATGAATTCGTATACTTGTACACAATATTAGGGGTAAGTACGGATGCCCTAAAGAGGATTTAACTGACTCGACCCGAACCTGTCAGGTCAGCAATTTTCCGACCCTAACTCGACCCTAATGGCTTCGGGTATCCGCCTTCAAATTGTTTTTTTTTTTTTTAGTTACAAAAATACCCCTTCTTAAGATTTCTTATGAGTTTAAACGCAAAAGGCACACTATGCTAGGTAAAGAAGATTCTGAAAAATAAATATCCCGCATATGGCAGAACAGATATTTTCTTTGTTGATTAATTGAAAATCATGATCTCAGAGAAAAGACTATTACACTTAGTCCCTACTAGCCGTGGAGGTACCAGTTGTAATACCGTGGTTCTTTAATACGGCTGCATAATCTTGATCGCCTCTTATTTCAGAAAACACACTCGTATCATCCTCGATCGTATTTCCCAAATCTCCTCCTCCTCCTCTTGCTGCATGCATAATAAGCGTAGGAAAAGGAGAAAGACCACCCTTTTTTTCAGCAACCTCCTGTAGTTGCAATGCAAATTCAAGGCTCCATACTACATCATCCATTCCGGGTCTTTTTATCCCTTTATCTTTCAAGCAATTGATAGCTATTTCAGTAAAACTCCTCAAACATTCTGGAGCAATCTCACCCTTCATATTGGAGTCTACAATCTGATCAATTGTCCCTCTTTTGTAACACCTTTTGGCCCATTCAGCCAAGTTCACTTGTTCCTCGGGTAAATTTGGAGTGATTGCTGCCCTGCCACACAACACTTCGAACAAAACCACTCCGAATGAATACACGTCAGACTTCTCCGTCAATTGCTGTCTCTTATAATACTCGGGATCTACGTAACCAAAACTCCCCTTGACTTGCGTGCTAACGTGACTTTCGACCTCGCCGCTGGGACCAAGCTTGGATAACCCAAAATCTGAAATTTTAGCCACCCATTTCTCGTCCAATAAGATGTTGGTTGACTTCACGTCGCGATGAATGATATTGTGCTTCACACCCGTGTGAAGATATTGCAAACCTTTCGCGGCACCGATGCAAATTTGAAGGCGTTGTTTCCATGCTAAAGGTGGATTTTCCGTTTTATAGAGATGATCGCGGAAGGTCCCATTAGCCATATAATCATAAATCAAGATCATCTCGCCCTTCTCAGCGCAATAACCGATTAAGGAGACCAAATGACGATGCCTTAGTTTTGATAGCATCTCGATCTCCGTTCGAAATTCGCGGGCCCCCTGGCTAGAGGAAGGACTTAATCGCTTAATAGCAACGGTGGTGACGTTATTGTCTATGTACCCTTTGTATACGTTTCCAAATCCTCCAGTTCCAATCACAAAGTTGGCATTGAAGTTGGCCGTAGCTGATCCAATCTCCTCTGGTGAAAATCTTCTACCAAGATTGGACGGCAGTGAGGATGAGCCTGACGCGCTAGTCTTTGTTGACCTTGATTCAGCCCACCGGGACTTGGTAGAACGTTTTTGGTCAAAGTCTCCGCCTCCTCCCCGTTGCCGCAAAATAAAGAAACCCAGGATCAAAGCCACTGCAGACCCTCCTACCACCCCTCCGATGACAGCTAAAAGCACACGAGTTTTTCTGCTCTTCTTCTTAGCCGTTGGATTCGAGTTTGGTGGCGGTGAAATGGGATCAGGATTGGTCCCGGCCAGACTACCGTCGGAGCTACTCAACTTGAATATTTCTAACCCATTCAAGATTGCATCAGCGTTTTCTTTATTGACGTCAAGTTTCCGATGCAAAGCAAGAAACAAGTCTTGCTTGGTCGGGCGACCGCCTGGTGGGTTTGGAACTAACACAACGTAGTCTCTGAAGATCGGGATTCCAGGGCCACCGGTCCAATGTATAACATTAGCCTCTGGCTCAGCTGTTCTGTTATTAATGTAGATTATGAACACCCTTTGACCCGCCTTTGTGATTATTTCAGGATTGATCTCGCAAAAATGCAACCGCAGGAGATAATAAAACCCTGAATCAACGGGAAATAACCCGGTGCTATACTTTCCCAACGCCCTCGCGGTAGAATAAACTATCTGAGGAGCGGTGTAATATGGTGTTTGTGAAGTGTACCTGACAACCGGGCCATAATATCTCAAGGAATTTCCTTTCTCTGCTCTCCAGACGAAATTGTCGTCCGCATGCCATTCTCGAAACATCCCACTATCATCGACTGCAGCAACAACTGATCCTCCAACATTGAGCCTGTAAAGATTTTCGAGGGCAGTATTGTTTTGATCCAATTGAAAATAAATGTTCGGACTAATGTATTTGAGTGGACTATTAGACAAATCATGGTTGCCCATATAGAGATTGTCAGGAGATGAAACAACCTCAATTCCGTTAACAAAAGCGAAGGAATTCGAAGAGGGACGAAAGGTAACGTTGAGGAATTGACTGTCCTGGACATTGATGATGTATTCTTTAACAACAAAGGCTGGTGAGAAGTCCATGGCGGAAACTGTGAGAAATGCACTGAAGTTGCAGAGAAGGAGGTATTGATTAGCGGTAACTGTAAAGTAGGACTCTGTTATGCTGCGGTTGTAGGAATAAGAGTACGAGACAGGGTGGAAGTAAAGGCGGAGGAATTTCTTGCCAGCGGAGACAAAGAAGGTGTAGGACAATTGAGAGCGAATGACACGGGCAGTTAGACAAGGGACTTGGGGGACTGAGGGGTGTTGTTCGGTGGCTGTGACTGCAGTTGAAATACTTGCCATGTTACCTGGGGAAAATTTTGAGCCGGCATCGCTACCCCAGGTCCGGCCGTCGGATGAGGTAGTGTTGGAGGACGAGCCGCAGCTGAGGAGGATGTAATCTATGGGAGTGTAAGGCGGATTGTCGTTAGTGGCTGTGACGATGAACAATAGATTGAAGACAAAGAAAAAGTAGGGAACATAGGTGAACATCGCTAGTAATTACAGAGACTTAACTGGAGTGGATCCTTGATTCTATATCCCTTATTGTGTAGTCTTTATGGACAATGGCGAGTGTGGAAAATGGAAGGAACCGTGAAGTCCAGCGTGGACTTGCCAAGTCCGAAAAGTCCTTCTGTTTACTTCACGGAAGGGAAACATACAAATATTGCAGTAGCATTTGACTCTTCAGAATATCAAGAATATTCGGCCAATTTCCTTTTTTCTTTTAAAAGTTGAAACCTATTAGTATTTAGTCCTATATCACCAGAAATATTTCATATAATATACTTCAGACAACTTTTTGTAGTAGTTGTAATAACTTGGTGGAAGTTAGCAAAAATTCTCAAATAAGATATTCTTTTTTGTTAACCTGACAGAAGGAGGAGAAACAAAGTTGTTATGGTACTAATTAATGTTCAGTTAATTATCGTTTTATTGATGGGATGGCGACCAACATTGGTTAATTTTTTTCTGAAGGCATTAAATTTAAAGTCCTTAGTTAGAACTTGGTAAAAGATAGTCTACGAAAACGACAAAAATAAAGTTTCCTGCTCCCTATAACATTATGTGCGGAGATTCTACAGTAATCCCATAATATTCAGCATTCCATTTAGTGCTCTGCGAAGTGCAAACTTGTGTGCTGCATGGTTTTTGTGCATGGGACAATAACAAAATCCAGAATTACATTTCATTGCTTGAATACAAATAACAAGGCTGAAGAACATAAATTTAAGCAATCAACAAAGACAAGACACTCCTACGAGATTACCTTTTCGGCTTGATTTATCCAATCATCAATGAGCTGTCCTGCACGCTTGCAACGATTGTAGGCCGTACATGGTCTATTATTCTCATTACCAGTTTGCACAATGCAATTAGCCACTCAGGGGAGCATATGGAAAAAGCTCCCCTGCTGCAGGTTGGGGGTTCTAGTCCTACCTGCAGCAGTTTGTTGGTATTAAATCCAAAGGATAGTGCTACTTTACTCCAATGGTAGTTTAGTTTTCATTGGACCCTTAGGTCCAGTTGGATCATCTTCTAGAGTAGGTTAGGAATAGGCTAGTATGTTGAAACTTGATCAAACAAAAAAAAAAAAAATTAGCATACTGAGCTGCATTGCAAACTGGACGCGTCTGAAGAGAGCCGTACGAAATTTTCTGTCCTTGTTAGAGCAGCAACCTACTAGCATAATAATGCCTGGGAAACTCCCCATCCACAAATCCATCGTTGCCGTAGAAGCAATCTGCAAAAGTGCCATTGCAGGGCACATATGCATTGTTAGGCATGCAAGAAGCTGAAGCTCCCCCAAAAGCTTGTCCAAGGCTGAGGAAGAAAATGAGAAAAATGAAATTGCTTCTAATCTTGAAGCCCATATACGCTTTGTATATTTTCTTCTTATCTTGTGAAGCTTCTCAGAATTGTGGTGATATAGGAGGAGAGCAATAAAGGGGTCCACCAAAGTCGTTAACTTTGCTAACCACTGTATGACTAATACCATTGAGCTAATTGATTGCGGACAAATTATTGAATTAAAAATCGCAACTAGACAGTGTATTATGGTTTGTTATTTTGGCCCTATGCCGTTGTATTTCCTGGCTAAGAGTCCTTTTCTTTTGTTTTTTTGGCTCCATGTGACCTCGTGCAACAGCTTGAATATTTAGCGGTGGCATAATTGATCAATTTGAAGAACAGAAGTTTTGTGTCGATTCAAGGGTTCTTCTACTGATTCGACTTTCTACATAATTGAAGTTCGTAGCTGATCACTTGATTCCAAATTAGCCAGGTTTGTCTGTAAGCTTAATTAGTAGTTGACTCTTGGCACCTATTTTCTTGAGGAAACTCTACACAACTTCAGAAATTAGTTTATACTATCAGTATTTCAATATTGATGGGTCCATAGTTCCGCACAAGAAAAACAATTGGAACCTTAGTACTGACAATAGTGTCATAAGATTACAACAGACAGTTTAAAATACTCTTCGAGTTATTTACTAGATAACAGAGCACATGGAAAAGCATTACACTGTAAATACGGGAGCAAACACCACCAACAACGATAGAGGATATAACCTTCTCAGCCGATCAATTAATTTATTCAGCATCAAGCTATCAAGTTGGATTGCCACGCTTACAACGATTGTAGTCAGTACAGGGCCTGTTATTATTTGGATCATTTTTCTGAATGCAATCACCATAACGATCATTCTCGCAAATTGGCTTCCGCTTAAGAGCCCCGTACGAAATTGAATCTTCTTTTTGGAGTAGCCATCTACCACCACCTGCGACAGGGTAAGGCATCGGAAACTCGATGCCTACGTATTCATCGTTATCGAAGAGGCAATTTGTAAATGTGTCATTGCACAAGACTCGTGTGTTGTTATGAATTGAATAGGCAGAAGATCCTAGCAGGTCTTCCCCAAGGATGATGAACACAATGAAGAAAACAGAGCTGATGCTTCTTTTGAAGTCCATATCTGTTTTAAGTAATAGCACCATCTTCTTCTCAGAATCATAGAGATATAGGATATCCACAAGGGAACTTAGGAAACTTTTTAACTACTACCACCACTATTATTGACAGGGATAATTTCAAAAACCTCTTGAGGTTTCTCACAATATTGCTTACCACTCTTCAACTTTGAAAAATTTCACTTATCTCCTGAGATGTCTGTTTAGATAACAAAACACATCCAAAAATAAGCACACTTACAAAATTTAAAGTTTATTTTCAGTGGAAAAAATGCTTGTGCTATTCAGGTTTGGATAATATTTTGATAAAAATTATTCCAAAAATGCTACCATTGGTCATTAATTCTTCTATTTTGGTGTTAAAAATTAAAATATATTTTGTGCAAAAAGCATACTTATATTATTCAATAACAGATAATATTTTGATTAAATAATTTTAGACTTGTTTTTTTTTGGTAGTTTTTACGACGTTAAGAAAATTTGAAAATTTTGAATTGGTCGTTGTATCTAGTTTTTTAGGTATTAGCAAAATTTTATTTCATATAACAAACAAAAAAATTATTTATGAAAGAGGAGCTATGAGTGAGAAATGAAATTGGGAAGAATTTCTATAATTAATTTGTGTTTTTATATTGTTTAATTTTATGAGTAAATTACGTATCTTGTCAGGGTTACTTCAATAAATTTACAACATCAAGTAGGGAAATGATATTTTTTAAAGTTGAAGATTGCTCAGTGATATTGTTAGAAACCTTAGGGGACTTTTCTGAAACCATCCGTCATTAAAATTTTGAAAGTTATGCGACTAAATGCTTGCTAACTGCTACTGCAATTCGTTCATTTGTCCCTGTGCTTTCAGATTTCCTGCTAATAATGCTTCCACTCCCTCTTGTGACCTAGTACAGCAGCATTAGCACATTAAACCAGTGCCATGGTCCATTGAGCGGAGGAAAAAGAAATTCATAGGATAGTGGGGCATTCAATTCTGAATTAGTGGCTGCATTTTTCAGTGAATGATTTGATCACTTTATGTGGAATACATTGAAAGTAGCATTCAACTAGTTACATGCTTACAAAAAAATAAAGATTCACCTCATATTCGCACACAACGATTGAGGAAAAGCTCATCATCAAGTTCATCTTTCTCCGGCAGCACACTCAAATCAAACTGGACCAACTGGGGGTGATCTAAGCCAATCCACACATCCAAGGTCAAGTAGAATGAAGACAACTACTATATTCTTAAATATTTTTCCAATCTCATGGTATAATTGACTCAAGGAAGCAAAATTTCTGTGAGGAAACAAGAAAAATATTTGCTCAGATTCAAGACAAGGAAAATATGATGGCTCATCTAAATCGCCAAAGCTGCAAATGCACAGAGAAATAAATCAGCAATTCAACCAGTCAAATATCAAAACACTAGAGGTGTTGCGAGATTCAAGTCGCCTTGAAAATCCAGATCAACTTAGAGTTACACCCTCGTCTTCATCATCGTCATAATCATTGTCCTCGTCCTGTCTAAACTCGGCATATTCCTCGAGTGACGAAGCAGTGAATAGTTCACCAGACTTATCATCATCGTTAGTCAGCAATTTTGCTGAACTATGGGTTTTTCCTTTTTGCATCTGTTTTGCATTAATAAACAATAAGCACAAGAAATTATCAGAGCATGTAAATCAATCTCCTGGAACTAAGAGGTTAAAAATTAAGCAGTACACTTGGCAGATGACATATATGCTGGAAATTGTCACAATCTAAATCAACTGACTGACTGCTGAGTGTGAATTTATGCAATCCAATTATCCGGAGCATCCTACAGTACGTAGTAGAGTCCTCCGATCTCTCTCTCTAGCATTCTTGATCGCCTAATCACCAAATCACAAATAATTAGCTCCTGAAGTAGACACAGTTAACAATCTCAAAGGAATAAAATCGTCATATCCAAACATCAACAAAAGGGAAGGGCAACAACATCAGCTGTACACAATACGAACCTCCTCTAGTGTCTTCTGCTCAGCCTCCACTTCTGAAATGTCTCTGCAAGGGACAAAAATCATGAGCTCCTAACAAGCATCTATAAATTTTTAGCTCAAAAACATGACAAAACAAACAAGACAGGATACAATTCATTCCCATGTAAAGTCAAACACATATTTCTATACCTTCCAATAATATGTTCAACCCGACATGAACATTTTGCGCATACCTTATTCTCCTTAGAGCAAGCTGGTAGAAGTAAAAACTATTCAGCCAAGCAAGTCAAATTCAATAATTACTCAACAAACTACAACAAATTTGCAAAAAGAATTTGATCCAAACAGAAAAGGTTTAACTAACCAGTACAAAGATTATGGTAAGCTTGTCGAACAGCTCGTTTGGAGCATTTCTGACTGAACCCATAAAAGAATAAATAAATAAATCCCATAGCCAAAAATGAGTTGCATCAATACCAAGCTTTCTAGAACATAAATGTATATATAAAAAAAGAGAGAGAGAGAGAGAGAGAGAGAGAGAGAGAGAAGGAGACAATGAATGTACTACTAAAAGTACCATTTAGCAGGTTCGGTGAGAGGTTTGCATTTGCCGTACTTGCGCTTCCATTCAATCTGTTCTTTACACCTATGGCGTACTCCGGTCACCTCTGAATCTGGCCGGAACTTCCCTCGTACTTCCTGCCCTCATCAGTCAGCAAACTAGCATTAATTTGATAAAAAAAGAAAAAAAAAATTTTTTTGAGAGAGAAGCGGTGGGGGTGGGGATTACGGTTTCATTGATCTTGCGACCAGCGTTGGGCTTCCAAGCAAATTTGTTCTGGTGCTTTGGTGGACCTTTTCTGCTACTCATCTGTCTTTGGTTCGGCTCGCCTCCGTAGCCCGCAGTTTCTTGATTCTCCGGTCAATAACCTAATGGTGCAACCTTCAGAAAATTATGGTTGTGCTCCTATTATGGTTGTGCTCCTAGTCAATTAAAGTTTTCTAAAATGAAAGAAAACACAAAATTCTTTTACATCTACTACTAGTTGTAAGTTCCGCGAGTTTTCACCAAAACCAATTTAGTCCTTTATATTTGTATATATTTCTTGCATTTTGACAACTATCTTCCAAATTGATTGGAAAGTTTTGTCAATCATCCTCTATTTAATAAGACAAAATAAAGTTTCTATTATTTTAAGCATGGATCAAGTGAGAGATTCAAAGTTCTTGCAAATTAAAAAACAAAGAGTTTATGTTAGATAAAACAAATTTTATGAAAATATGTTCAAGAATTTTATCTAAAATTATTTGAAAACAAAACTGTGCCATTGGTTTCAGAAAGGTTTTGTAGGATTTAACTACCTTTATATTCAAAAAAAGGAAATCTTTTTTGGTAATTTGTTGTGATGTGACCAAATAATACTACTCAGTAACTTGGCCGCAAAACCTATATTACAAAGTTAAAACTTACAACACAATAAGTAACAATTTGAAGTTCGAAATTAGGCCATTGTATGATATTGAAAATAAGCTATTAATTGGTATTTCAGAGATCAAAAGTCCGTGATAGACCAAATGTAGAGTTTGGTTTGGTAGCGTTTTAAGAATTATTTCATAAAAAAAGGACTCATTAATCAAAGAAAATTTTACCTTGCCTTAGACATTGTTAATGAATGAATTTTGTTGGATAGTATTCTCGTCCAAGTTCCCTCAAGAGTTCTCCTTTTTTATTTTTAAGAAAAAGTTTTTTTAAAAAAATAATCAACTGTGAAACTGTGCTTGGCTTTCTAGCTATCCTCTTCTGTCTGGGTAATATTAATTGTTTTCTCCAGTTTGCAAACGCAATATATAGAGCGTAGCTAGTTTCTCCAAAATGAAGCCAATTTGGAATGCCTTGCCAAGAATGAAATAATACACGTTTATAACAAAGGATAATTTAGCATTATTCGCACAAATCAATCAATATAACCATGCATTGGAAAATCACAAAGATAATAGTTCCATAAAAACAAAAAAAAAAAAAATTATGCTAACATAACAAGCTAAAAGTTAAAAAAGTAGTGATCAAGTTCCAGCAGACGGAACGGCCAGGGTCATGTGTTGATCCGGATCATCACTTACTATTTCGGCTACACCGATTGTTGAAGTCGCATTCTCTGTATTTACTACTTCCAACTTTTACAATGCAATTGCCGTATCCTGTTGTACTGCAAATTTGCTTGGTCTGCTGTGCTGCGAAAGTGATGTGGTTATTGCCGTTAGGAGGAGCAAGAAGATTGCCAAACTGAGATTGCATTAAGGAATTCTTGGTCATCAGCTACACTGCGGGTGGTGGTGGAATTGCCCGTTCGTATTCCCAGCTGGAGCTACTCCCAATGCTGACGGTACAATTACCACTTTGGATACTTGTGATGAGAAGAAATGTAAGTAGCTGGCATCCACCGGAAACGATGCCCAGGCTTGTGCTCTTGAATGATTTTCTATTGCAGCTTAGCTTGGACAATTCCCAAATCTGATGCTATTGATTTTGATCAAGACAGATGTTATCGTTGTGACTAGCCGAGCTGTTCTGCAAAACTAAAACATGTTCAGAAATCAATTGGGGGAAATTATCCCCAATGATCTTCGACGCTCAAGTTAGTGGCTATAATGAAGATTCAGTGAAAAGCATGTATACAAGCATTGTTGGTTATCTTCATTTAAAAGCGGGTAGAGGTATTTATATTCGAAGTGAATCTGTGGACAGCGAATCTGTTACGATACTTTTTAATGATGTGATGTGGATAACTAATAATATAGGTAATGTATACCATCAATATCAAATCATAAGGTAGGAATAGTATGTGTTAAAGTTGTTTCATATTTTGAGTAGTTCATCAATTACTTTATTATTTAAACGGAGAGAATATTTGTCTTTAGAAATTAAGATATGTTGAGGTGAAAACCTCTTACCGATCTAGTGTGGAGGTTTAAACCGATCTGATGTGGAGCTCGGCTAGATTGGTATCCACAATGTGTTAGCCACTGGTGTACTGATGGCGTATCAAATCTTTTGTCAAATAATAGCAAAAATATTTTCTGATAGGTACAGTCCTTGTATTAGGCCATTAAGAAAGATTGGGAGCTTACTAGCTCGGCTTGGCCTAATAGGGCTTGAAGTCTATAGTTGGAAATTACTGGTTGCCGAAGTGATCATTTAATTTGTGTATCGCTGAGCCGAACTGAAGAATTCGGATCAGACTTTGGTTTTAAGAGAGGCAATACGTGGAGATGGATTTTTAATTGTTAAGGGGCCATTTACCGACAATTGGACCTTCCACAGGAACATGCTTCCGGAATATTTGGGCCTCAGTGCCTGGAACAGCCCAACACACGTATATACATACCCAATATACTTGGGCTGTCAAAATCCGCGTATCCAATGTCTCCAACTTTCACTCAGAAGAAAATCTTTTAGCAGTATTTGTAGGCTACCCTGGATTCTTGACAAGGAACGTAAGTCTTCGTCCTCAAAAGCAAACTTTAATCAGTGCTGCGCCACTATGCTAGACGACAGTCAAGTCTCTGTCCTCTTCCTTTAGTTGCCTGAGATTTTGTATTTAAGAAGAAAAAGAAAGAAATTTTTTGTAAAAAGCAAAATTAGATTTTTTATTGGGGTGGTCTTGAAATTTTGAAAAAAGAGAAGGGGTCTCTAGGAACTCATTAATTTTCCGAATGATACTCTAGAATTTTCCTTATACACAATTTTTCATCACCATTTTATATTTTCAACCTCTCATATATAAAAAAAAATAATATAGTATTTTTTTCAACAATACTAGCAATTCAAACGGAAACCAAGATCTTTTGTTGAAAACATGTATTGCGTACTTTGATCATGATCTATATTTCAATTAAAAAACATAATTTCAAAAGTTATGAAAAGTATTTCAAGACAAATTTTCATTTTCAAGAAAGACTGGATTCATCTGACTTCAAACAAACAATGACATGCCTGGCCAAATCAAGAAAGTGATGGATCAACCATGCCATGTTAACTGGGACATTTTCTTCTACGGACGTTCGTATTGAGGTCCACCTCATCATACTAAATTTCTGTTCAAGTTTCATTCAATCTCCAAATGAAGACTGCCAAACATTTTGCTCTGTAATGCTAACATTTAAATCGAGTTAAATAGGCCAAGAAGCCCTCCTCCGGCTTATGTACATTAAAAAAAAATAAAAAATCAATAGCAAAAGAAAATATGGAAAGTTGACTAAGAAAAAAAATGAAAATTGAATGTAATTGCAAACCCCTATTTTATATCTACTTAGGGTAGCAAGTAATGACTAATTAATATCTTTACTCAAGTCAAAGGCAATTCAATTCGACACATTTAACTAAAAGAACGCATTTTCTCATTGTCAATGAGTGATTGATTATCTCTTGAAGTACTATGTTGGATGACTGTATGCGCAACTACACTAGGAATTGCCTACTCCTGTTTGAGAATTGAATGCACAACCTATGAGCATAAAATTTCTCCAAGATTGAAGCCAATTTACAGTGGATATTACCATTTCCGTGATGCCTTGCGAAGACAAAATTGGAATAAACACATAGACATATAGAAAGAGGGTACTTTTATCATTATTTGGAGTACAATATATTAAAACCACTCAAAAACTTACAATAATAATACCATAAAAGAAACTTTTACAGAGTACTACAGGGCTTAATATCCCTTTTTAATTTAAACGATAAATTAGTGAAACAAGATTATAATTTACGTACAAATATTCATAAATATATCGAGCGAAGATTCATAACAAAAGAAGACTTGACTAAATAGCAATGCCGATTGACAGAGAAGATAACGCTCTTGGCGGATTAATTTGTAAACAATCAACCTCTGCAACGAGTGTGGTAGTCGCCAGGTCGACGTCCGACCTGGTATCTTTAATTTTTTGATGGATGGAAAACAGGTTTTTTTGGCTGTAGTGCTGTAGGGTAAATTATCTGCTTTCCGTTAGCAGCAAGACTATTGCTAAATTGAGATTGCATGAGGAATTCTTGTTCATCGGCTGCACTGGTGGTGGTGGAATTGCCCCAGTCGCACTCCCGTCTGAGGCTACTTTCAGTGCTAATACAATCGCCAATCCGCAAACTTGCGCTGAGAAGAAATAGGACTAGGAGGACTAGTAGCCATGCAATGGAGAAGATGCATTGGCTCCTGCTCTTGCTTGATTTCTCCATCTTCATTGCACTAAACTCTTTCAGAAGATTTTCCTTTTCTCATTAATTAGTACTCATCAAGACTTGAAAAGCTTTATAGTCGTACTAGTAGTCATAATTAATTTAGGAACGCAAGGCCATCGCTAGCCTGGACTTAGAGATGGGTCTTCCTCCTAAAAGACAAGGAACTTTAATTAGACGTCCACCATATTAGGTGACCGTCAAACCTGTCATCTTTCTGTGGCCGATAAATTAAAAAATAATAGTTTTCTTTTTAAAAAAAGAAAAAGAAGTGGAACAATTTGTTTTTGTCTGGAAATTTTGGAAAATAAGAAGAAAAGAAAAGAATAGCCGTACTTTTCATAATGGATGTTTTAATTAAAGGGAACTAAGAAAGTTTCTTTATTTTGTTAAAAACACTTCAAAACAAATTTTCATTTTCCTTTTTAAATAGATCCAGCTAATTTTAAAGAAACAATGGCATGCCTGATCATAGAAGAAAGTTTAAACTAGGGTCAGTTTGTTTGGACTGAAAATATTTTCCTGAAAAATATTTTCAAAATTTTCCTTGGTGTCAAACACCAGAAAATATTTTCTAATTTTCCTTCCTTTGGCTGAAAATAACTTACATACTCAATGAATGTAAGTTAATTTTCTTAAAGTTCAAGAGTGACATTAAAACTTAAGTACCTACTTTTATAATTTCAATTACTAAACTAATTTTTATTTTTAACTCATATTAAATAATTTTGGACTCCATAATAATATGATTATGGTTATTTATATTTGACCATTACATTATTTTGAAGATTAATTATAAACAAAACAATCTTTAGTTGACTTTATTTACTTGTCAAATATTTATTACAATTGTTATTAGTCTATTTAGCTCATATTAACAATAAAAAATAAAAAAATAAAAAAATTATTTTTCACAAGATTTTCACATTGTCATCCAAACATCAGAAAATTGTAAGGAAAATGAAAATTTCCATGTAAAATGTTTTTTTAGAAAAACAATTTTCTTAGGAAAATGTTTTACATCCAACCAAACGGACTCTAAATTTTATTTGGGGTTGAAAGTCACTTACACCACTTGAGGTTTCAAAAGGCTGCAAAAACAAATTTAAAAAAAAAAAAAAAGCTGCAAAAACACCTAGATCCCCTTTTTTTTCCGACTAATTAAAAAATAATTTCACCCTTAGCACATTTGCTTTAGTTGACTTTACTATTATTTTACTGTTATTCGTTGAGCCTTTTGTTTACTTGTTGATAATTTTGTTATACAAATTTGTTGTTTTGAATTACCCTAAGCAGTAATGGTAACATCTAAAATGGTGCCAGATTTGGAAGTTGCCCTCCTTCTCATGCATGAACGTTGAAAACGCTAAACAACAAAGGGAGGACTTTTTTATCATAGAAAATTTTACACTGTATTAGATATTATTGATGAATGAATTTTGTTTATTCTCATACGAGCTATGTTTTGAAACTCAAAGCTGATCGGCCGGTTGGACCAGACAGGCTGTCAGACTGGTCTGATCGGGAAGGCATTTGGTCCGAATAATTTTAAAAAATCAGATTTGAAAAAAAAAATTGGTCAAATCTGGTAAAAAACCGAATTTGATCGGGTTTAACAAGAAAAAAACTGGATTTGATTCAGAAAAAAATCGAATTTTTTTTAATGTTTTTGGCTAGTTATGATTTTTTTATATTTATTGACATTTTTTAACTCTTGACTAACAACTAAAATTGAACAAAAAGAAAAAAATAATAGGTATGTATAATATATATACCTGTATTTACATACATATATATATATATATATATATATATACATATGACGTATTTATGATGTTATTCAATTTGACTCGAGTCGACTACCGATCGAACCCATTAACCCCCGACTCCTGACTTCAATCGAATCGATGCTCAGTCCGAATCTGAAAACATAGCATACAGGTTCCCTCAGGTGCGTGCGTGCACACACTCTTCACTTTCGCATTGTCGGTTCCGAAAAGATTACTTTCCAACTCTTTTAGTAAAACCAACAAAAAAGAAAAAGATAAATAAAAAAATCAACTGTGAAACTGCTCTTGGTAAACCAATACAAATCCTAGATTTCTTCCTAGCGGGCGATTCTTTTCTCTCTGGGTGACAGTAATAGTCCTTTCCCGTTTGCAAATGCAATACACAGAGCATAGTTAGTTTCTCCAGAATGTAGCCAATTTGGAATGCCTTGCCAAGGATTTAGTACTGCACGTTTATAACAAAAGGATAGTTCATCATTATTCGCACAAATCAATACGACCAAGCATTGGAAAATAACAAAATAATAGTCCATTAAAAGAACTTGTGCTAACATAACAAGTTACAAACTTAGAAGGAGGGATCAAATCCAGTAGATGGGGACGGGCAGGGTTACGTGTTGATCCCGGATCATTGGGGATTGTTTAGGTTACACCGATCCTTCATGCCGCAATATCGGTATTTGCCATTACCAAGTAGTACAATGCAATTGGTGTATCACGTTGCAGTGCACATTTGCCCTTTCTTCAATGCGTCGTAATCGATAGACTTTTGGCCGTTATTTGGAGCAAGAAGATTGCCAAATTGAGATTGCATAAGGAATTCTTGGTTATCTGCTGCTGCTGGTGGAAGAAACAGATCAAGTCCAAATAGAGAAGGATAATTCATCCAGCCGGTAAGCTTTATAAAGCCTAACATCTCACCAGCAGCCAAAAGCCCAAACAACACATCAACCAAGTCAACCCACTTGTGTTGTTTGGGGTTGGGGCGTTTTTATTGGGTTGGGGCGCCGGGGGGGGGGGGGGGGGGGGGGGTCCAGCTTGACACATTGCAAAAGGAGGAGGAAAGAGTTTGCCTTGACTCCTCTCTTTATACTAGTCAGAACAGAAAGAAAATTTTTGTTAAAAAACAAAATTAGTACTCTTTTTTTTTTGTCTTGAAATTTTGAAAAAGAGAAAGGATCTCAGGAACTCAATAATTTTCTGAATGTTATTTTGGAATTTTCCTTATACATGATTTTTCATCACTGTTTATATTTTCAATCTCTCATATACAAAAAAATTTATATATATAGTATAGTTTTAATGATACTAAAAAAAAGTGCAATTCAAATGGAATCAAGACTTCTCTTGAAGACAAACATTGGGTACTTTGATCATGATTTATATTTCAATTAGGAAAAAAATAAAAACTAAACAAAATTTCAAAAGTTATGAAAAACAATTCAAGACAACTTTTTATTTTGAAGAAAGACGAGATTCGTCTGATTTTCAACAAACAATGCATGCCTGGCCAAATCAAGAAATTGATGGATCAGCCATGCCGTGTAACCTGGGACACTTTCTTCTGCGGACGTTCGTGGGGAGGAAGACCACCCCGACATCCTAAACTTCAGTTCAAGGTTCATTCAATCTCCAAACTTTTGAGGAACCACATTTGCCCTGCTCCGAAGGTAATCGTAGAGGATGTCAAAACTCTTAGTCAGTCTTTTCGGAATTGCTCTTTTTGTTTCATAGGAAGAGAAATGAACACTTGTTGTAGTGACGGTTTGGCAAAATTTGTCACTGACTTAATTAATGCATCTAGGTGGAAGGACAACTTTCTTGTGTGGGTTTCTTTTTTTTTTTTTTGGAGAAAATCTTGTGTGGCTTTCTCAAGCCCCACAGAATGATTCCCTGACAGTTGCCAGATATTGTATAGCGCTAATATGATGTACTGAACTTTGAGAAATCTATAAACAAATGACATGGTTGACAAAAAAAAAAAAAAAAATACCCTGCTTACTAATACTAACATTTAAATCGAGTTAAATAGGCCAAGAAGCCCTCCTGCATATGTGCATTAAAAATTTTTCAAAAAACAAAAGAATATATGGAATATTGACTAAGGAAAAAAGAATGAAAAGTGGATGATTGTATGCGAAACTACAATGGGAATTGCCTACCCCTGTTGTAGAATTGAATGCAAGCACAATCTATGAGCATAAAATTTCTCCAGATTGAAGCCAATTTACAATGAATATTATCATTTCCGGGGATGCCTTGCCAAGAAAAATTGTAATAAACACATAGACGTATAGAAAGAGGATAATTTTATCATTATTTGGAGTACAATATATTAAAAACTCTCAAAAATTTACAATAATAATACCATAAAAGAACTTTTACAAAATAACACGGCCTAATAGCTCTTTTAATTTAAGCGATAAATTAGTGAAACACGATTACAATTCACATACAGATATTCATAAATATTGAGCGAAGCTTCATAACAAAAGAAAACTTGACCAAATAACAATGCCGATTGACAGAGAAGATAACGCTCTTGGCGGATTAATTTGCAAACAATCAAGCAATCAACGAGGATTGGCACGTTTGCAACGATTGTAGTATCCGCAACGTCCGCCAGGACCAAGTCCCTTCGCGTAAATTTCTGGCGTGGAGGTAGATCTTTTATGCTGTATTGCATCGTAACCTATGTGGCGTTTAACAGTAAGACTATTGCTAAATTGAGATTGCATGAGGAATTCTTGGTCATCGGCTACCCTGGTGGTCGTGGAATTGCCCCAGTGGGACTCCCACCGGAGGCTACTGTCAATGCTAGCACAATCACCACTCCGGAAATTTGGGCTGAGAAGAAATAGGACTAGGACTAGTAGCCATGCAGTGGAGAAGATACAATGGCGCATGCTCTTTCTTGATTTCTCCATCTTCATTTCACTTATTATTATTTTTCAGAAAAATTCTTTTACTCATTAGTACTTAGACCTTGAATAGCTTTATAGTAGTCCTACTAGTCACAATTGATGAAGGAACGTAAGGCTCTCGTTGGCCTAGAGTTGAAGATAGATCTTCCTCCTAAGAAAACAAATTTGATTTGAGTCCACCATGTTAGGGGAGCATCAAGCCCTTGTCATCTTTCTATAGTTGATAAATTAAAAAATAATAATTTTCTTTTTTTAAAAAAAGAAGTGGAACAATTTTTTATTTTTTGTCTGGAAATTTTGAAAAGAAAAGAACAGAATAGCGGACTTGTCATAACTGATGTTTTAATTAAAGGGAACTAAGAAAGTTCCTTTAATTTGTTAGAAACACATCAAAACAAATTTTAACTTTCCTTTTTAAATAGATCCAGCTAATTTTAATAAACAATGGCATGCCTATAAGAAAGTTTAAACTAAATTTCTTTCAGGGTTGAAAATCACTTACGCCACTTTTTTTGAGGTTTCAAAAGACTGCACAAACGTCTAGATCCCATTTTTTTTCCGGCTAATTAAAAAATAATTTCACCTTTAGCACATTTGCTTTAGTTGACTTTACTATTATCTTATTGTCATTCGTTTATTTTTGTTTACTTGGTGGACAATTTTGTTATACAAATTTGTTGTTTTGAATTACCTTGAGCAGTAATGGTAACATCTAAAACGGTGCTAGATTTGGAAGTTGCCCTCTTTCCCGTGAACGTTGAAAACGTTAGATAACAAATATGAAATATATTAACCAAGGAAAATTAGAAAAATAGATAGTATAGTTTCAAATTGTAATATATAGTTTCCAGTTTAGAAAGAGCAACGATTAATTAATGTCTCTAACTAATAACAATTCAACTCGAAACTTTTCAACTAAAGTATTTGCATTTCCTTATATGTGTGCTTCTAATTGATATTTTTGATAAGTGATATTTTAATTCATAGGAAAACTAATGAAAAGTGTCAAAAGTAGTGAAAAACGCTTGACACAAACTTTTAGTTTTAGGACAAAAAATAAATTCAACTAATTCTCGGGAAACAATGGCATGCCAGACGAAGAAAGAAAGTGACGGATCAACCAAGCCATGTTACCTGGGACACTTTGTAAGGCCGTCCGTGACCAAGAGGACCACCACCTAATAAAATTCGTGCGTGAATTTAGTTTTAAAAACTTCTATATTCAATCTCCAGATATTTGAGAAACTACAATTACCCTCATCACTGGGTGCAGTGACATTTAACTAATGTTGGTCCAGAAAATTTTACATTGAATTAGATATTGTTAATGAATGAATTTTGTTCGATAATATTCTCGTATGAGTTCCCTCGCGCGCGCGCGCACACTTCACTTTTGCATTCATCCGATTTTAGTGAAACAATGGCATGCCTCTGGCTAAATCAAGAAAGCCATGGATCAGCCATGCCATTTTACCTGGGACACTTTCTTCTACAGGTGTTTGTGTTAAGGATCATTTTACCTCCGACACTTTCTTCTACTGGTGTTTGTGATAAGGACCCTAATATACTAAATTTCAGTTCAAGTTTCAATTCAATCTCCAAAGTTTTGAGAAACCACATTCACCCTGATCGGTAATACTAACATTTAAATCGGGTTAGAAAAGGCCAACAAACCCTCCTGCTTATGAACATTAAAAAAATTTATATAGAAAATTGACGAAGAGATAGCAATTCAATTTAACTCAAGACATTGCAACTAAAAGAACACATTTCCTCGTAGATGGCACACACGTCAATAAGCGATTATCGCTGGAAGTAGTATATCAAATGATTGTGTGCGTCATTATAGTAGGAATTGCCTTCTCATGAACATTAGAAACGTTAAATAGCAAATATGAAATATTAACTAAGGATAAATAAAAATGTAGATTGTATAATTGCCATATATACAGTTTATATAAAGCAGCAATAATTGATGGTATTAACTAACAACTATTCAACTCGAAAATTTTCAACTAAAATATTGCATTTCGAATGATATATTAGTTAATAATCGTGGTGGGTCTGCTTTTAATTGATATATTAATTCAAAGAAAACTAATAAAAAGTGTCATAAGTTGTGAAAAACACTTGACATAAATTCTTAGTTTTAGAAAAAAATAAATTGAACTGATCCTTAAGAAACAATGGCTTGCCTGATGAAGAAAGAAGGTGATGGATCAACTAGCCTACGTTACCAGGGTCACTTTTTTTTTTTGTTTTGCATGAGGAGACCAAGGATTAAATTACGTTCGCGAGTTTAGTTTTGAAACTCCAATGCGGGTTCTGCTCATTAGATTAGCCTTCTTGCTTTCGATGGGAATAACAGCATAATAGACATTGTTGCATTCTTACACTCACTTCCTTTCAAGTTTTCCCTCTCACTTTCTTTCCTACTGGTTCCATGTATTTGGAATTTGATGAGCCAGGACTTGCAGGTGGGAATATCATGATTTTCTGAGTCCACTGTCAACATTCATGTCTTGTGTTACATTTTTTGAGCTGTCAATATCCATGTGTGGAGTATTACGAATTTCACCCTTCATAGCATTCCCCAAGTCTCATCTGATTTTCTCTAAAGGGGGATAATCATCAAGACGATCAGGCCTCAGTCTGATGAGACCTGGTATCTCTCCTGTAGGACATAGGACGTTTCGTTCCAGCTGGTGGGCAAGACTTCACACCAGCAACGGATTTTGGTTGGATGAAAAGATCTTGACATAGAAGGTCAAACAGACTTCCCTCTGGCTGTTTTGCGATTAGAATTTAAAATATTATCCGTTAAAATTTCCAATGGTGCGCCGGTTCTTTTCCCTGATTTTCCCAATATCAAAGCTGCAGTTAGAAGATATTTTATGATTTAAGATTTCTTATATGAGTTTTTTTTTTTAACTTTTTTAAGTTACAAAAATGCCTCTTTTCAAGATTTCTTATGAGTTTTAAACAAAAAGGCACACTATGTTAGGCAAAGAAGATGCTGAGAAATAAATTTCCCGCATATAGCAGAATGCATTGTTTCTTTGTTGATTAATTAAAAATCTCAACGTCCAGGGGATTCGTGATCTTAGAGAAAATACTATTACACTTGTCCCTACTAGCTGTGGAAGTACCGGTTGTAATACCGTTGTTCTTTAACTCGGCTGCAGAATCTTGATCACCTCTTATTTTAGATAACACATTCGTATCATCCTCGGTCGTATTTCCCAAATCTCCTCCTCCTCCCCCTCCTCGTGCTGCATGAAGCGTTGGAAAATGGGGACGGCCACCCTCTTTTTCGACAACCTCCTGAAGTTGCAATGCAAATTCAAGGCTCCAGGCTACATCATTCATTCCGGGTCTTTGTCCCTTTATCTTTCAAGCAATTCATAGCTATTTCAGTAAAACTCCTCAAACATTCTGGAGCAACCTCACCCTTCACATTGGAGTCCACAATCTGAACAACTGTCCCTCTCTTGTAACACCTCTTGGCCCATTCAGCCAAGTTTACTTCTTCCTCAGGTAAATTTGGAATGATTACTGTCTTGCCACACAATACCTTGAACAAAACCACTCCGAACGAATACACGTCAGACTTGTCCGTCAATTGTTGTGTCTTGTAATACTCGGGATCTACGTAACCAAAACTGCCCTTGACTTGCGTGCTGACGTGACTATCGACCCCGCCGTTGGGACCAAGATTAGATAACCCAAAATCTGAAACTTTAGCCACCCATTGCTCGTCCAGTAAGATGTTGGTTGACTTAACGTCGCGGTGAATGACGTTGTGCTTCACGTCCGTGTGGAGATATTGCAACCCTTTCGCAGCACCAATGCAAATTTGAAGGCGTTGTTTCCATGCTAAAGGTGGATTGTCTGTTTTATACAGATGATCGCGGAGGGTCTCATTAGCCATATGATCATAAATCAAGATCATCTGGCCCTTTTCATCGCAATAACCGATTAAGGAGACCAAATGACGATGCCTCAGCTTTGATAACATCTCGATCTCGGTTTGAAATTCGCGGGCCTCCTGGCTCGAGGAAGGATTTAATCACTTCATAGCAACGGTAGTGATGTTATTGTCTATGTACCCTTTGTACACGTTTCCAAATCCTCCAGTTCCAATCACAAAGTTGGCATTGAAGTTGGCCGTAGCTGATGTAATCTCCTCGAGTGAAAATCTTCTACCCAGATCGGACGGCAGTGAGGATGAGCCTGACATGCTAGTCTTTGTTGACCTTGACGGGGTTGAAAGTCGGGCCCACGGAGACTTGGATGAACGTTTTTGGCCAAAGTCTTTGCCTCCCCTCCGCCGCCGGAAAATAAAGAAACCCAAGATTAAAACCACTGCAGCCCCTCCGAACACCCCTCGGTTGACAGCAAAACGCACACGAGATTTTCCACTACTATCAGCATTGGTCCAGACCAGACTGCCGTCGGAGCTATTCAACTTGAATATTTCTAATCCATTCAAGATTGCATCAGCGTATTCTGGTTCGACGTCAAGGTTCCGATGCAGAGCAAGAAACAAGTCTTGCTTGGTCCGGTGACTGCCTGATAGGTTTGGAACAAACACAACATAGTCTCTGAAGATTGGGATTCTGGGGCCGCCAGCCCAATGTACAACATCAGCCACTGGCTCAGCTGTTGTATTACTAATGTATATTATGAACGCCCTTTGGTACCCCTTTGTAATTATATCAATATCGATCTCGCAAAAATGCAGCCTCAGGAGATAATTAAACCCAGGATCAACAGGAAAGATCTAGCTCAAGTTGAACCTCGTGCTATACAGTCCCATCGCCCTCGCAGTAGTATAAACTATCGGGGGAGCGGTGTAATTTGGGGTTTGTAAAGTGTACTGGACGGCAATTTGGTTATTGCTCAAGGGATTTCCTTTATCTGCTCCCCAGAGGAAATTGTCATCCGCATTCCATTCTCGAAATATCCCACCGTCATGTACTGCAGCAACGGATGATCCTCCAACATTGAGCCCGTAAAGAGTTTCGAAGGCAATATTGTTTTGATCAAACTCAAACTGGATGTTTGGACTATCGACGATTTTGAGTTGATTATAATCCATCTCATGGTTGCCCATGTAGAGATTGTCAGGAATTGAAACAACCTCAATTCCGTTAACAAAGGCGAAGGAGTTGGAAGAAGGCAAAAATGTAACGTTGAGGAATTGATTGTCCAGGACATTGATGATGAATCCTTTAACAACAAATGAGGAGTTCGTGACGGAAACTGTGAGAAATGCGTTGAAGTTGCTGAGAAGGAGGTATTGATTAGCTGTAACGGCGAAGTAGGACTCTGTTATGTTGAGGTTGTAGGAGTAAGAGTATGAGGCAGGGGAGAAATGAAGGCGGAGGAATTTCTTGCCAGGCGAGACACAAAAGGTGTAGGAGAATTGAGAGCGAGTGATGCGGGCAGTTAGATAAGGGAATCGGGGGACTTAGGGGGGTTGATTGGTGGCTGTGACCGCGGATGAAATATTTGCCATGTTACCTGGGGTGAATTTTGGGCCGGCATCGCTATCCCGGTTCCGGCCATCGGATGAGGTAGTGTTTGAGGACGAGCCGCAGCTGAGAAAGATGTAATATGTGGGAGTGTAAGGCAGACTGTCGGTGGTGGCCGTGACGATGATTAACAGATTGGAGATAAAGAAAAAGTAGAGAACATAGGTGAACATCGTTGCTAGTAATTAGAGAGACTTAAGTGAAGTAGATTTTTGATTCTATATACCTTAGTTGTGTAAAATCTTTATGGAGTATATGGCCAAGGTTGATGGTTATCTAGTGATAAAATGATGATGAAGAATGGCACTAGTGTTACTGTAACAACAAATTTCGTTGTAAAAAATAAAGATAAGGAAAATAATTTTACAAATTATGATTTTATTAATTTGAATGAGAGTTACAATCTACGAATTTGTTCCTCTATACAGGAAATTGTTCTTTGATTCTTCTCTTTAAGGATTAAATTCAAGAGCCAAGAAAAGAATTATTCTTGAATTAAATATGGAGTTTTCCATAATTAATTTGAATGAGAGTTACAATCTACGGATTTGTTCCTTTATACATAAAACTGTCCTCTGATTCTTCTCTTTAAGGATTAAATTCAAGGGCCAAGAAAATGCTTATTTTTGAATTAAATATGGAGTTTTCCACAATTTTGTGTAGAAAATGGTCGATTTGATGACGCTCCTTGAACACTTGAGACTTTTGATCTTCAAATCTTCAAGTTTTCAACACGAACATGGTGAATTGGGATTTGGATTTGAGGGATTTATAGAACTTAAAAGAGAAATCTCTTGAAAGACTTTGAGAGAGAAATCTCTTTAGAACTTTTTAGAGAGAAAAATCTCTTAAGAGCTTTTAGAGTTTTTCTTTGAACTTTGAAGAATTAACGTTTGTCTAATTGATTTGAGGGAGTAAACCCCCTATTATAGCCAAAATTTGGTGAGTGGTTGACGTGAGATAAACTCTCTAAAATGTTCCACCACTTGGACCATTTGTAACTCTAAGAAAGCCCGTTTAAAATAGAGCTTAATAATTGGGTTGGCCCAATAAAAAAAATATAAATTAATTAAATTAATTCACTTTAATTTAGATGTACTTTACAGTGTAACATGAAGCCCACCTGTGTCAGTCCATTAACAAAGATTAATTAAAATAACCCAACTTAACTTAAGTGGACTTTGCACCTTAATTTGATCCAGGCCAATTTCATTTCTTCCAACTTATAAGTCCAAACATGAATGGACTCACCATATATTCAATTTAATTAATCAAGATCAATTTAATTTATTTAACCTTGACTAAATAAATTAAATAAAAATTTATTGTTTACAGTTACTAGCAAGTATTAAGCAGGCATGGTGGTGAGTGTGGAAAAAGGAAGGAACCGTGAAGTCCAGCGTAGACTTGCCAAGTCGGAAAAGTCGTTCTGCTGATTCAGTACGTCATGGCAGGGAAACATAGAAATATTGCAGTAGCATTTGATTCTTCAGAATATCAAGAATATTCAGCCAATTTCCTTTTTCCTTTTAAAAGTTGAAACCTATTAAGTATAAAAAAAATAAAAAAAAAAGTTGAAACCTATTAGTATTTAGTCCTATATCGCCAGAAATATTTCATATATATACTTCAGACAACTTTTTGTAGTGGTATTCGGATTCTGCTTGCTTGTAATAACTTGTTGGAAGTTAGCAGAAATTCTCAAATAAGTTTTTTGTTTTTTGTTAACCCGGCAGAAGGAGGAGAAACAAAGTTGTTATAGTACTAACTAATGTTGAGTTAATTATCGTTTACTGATGAGATGGTGACTCACATTTGGTTAATTTTTCTGAAGGCATTAAATTTAACATCCTTATTTAGAACTTAGTAAAAGATAGTCTAAGAAAAATTTTCCTGCTCCCTATTTGTAGTTAACATTATGTGTAGAGATTCTACAGTAATCCCAGAATTTTCAGCATGTCATTTAGTGATCTGCGAAGTGCAAACTTGTATGCTGCATAGTTTTTATGCATAGGACACTAACAAAATCCAGAATTACATTTCACTGCTTGAATGCAAAAGAACAAGGCTGAAGAACATAAATTTAAGCAATCACCAAAGACAAGACACTCCTACGACCTTCTCGGCTTGATTTGTCCAATCACCAATGAGCTATCCTGCACGCTTGCAACGATTGTATTCCGTACATGGTCTATTATTCTTATTACCAGTTTGCACAATGCAATTAGCATGCTGAGTTGCATTGCAAACTAGTGGCCTCTGAAGAGAGCCGTACGAAATTTTCTGTCCTTGTTGGAACAGCAACCTACCACCTGCATAATAATGCCTAAGAAATTCCCCACCCACTTATCCATCGTTGTCCAAGGAGCAATCTGCAAAAGTGCCATTGCAGGACACTTGTGCATTGTTAATCATAGAAGAAGCTGAAACTCCACCGAACTCTTATCCAAGGCTGAGGAAGAAAATAAGTAAAATGAAACCGCTTCTAATCTTGAAGCCCATGTGTTTTTTGTATTAATTTCTTCTTCGCTTGTGATGGTTCTCTGAAAAATTGTGGTCAAATATGAGGAGAGCAATAAAGGGGTCCAACGAAATCGCTAACTACTACTATGACTAATATACCATTAAGCTACTTGATTGCGGACAAATTATTGAAAAAAAATTTACAACTAGACCAAGGGCATTATTGTTTGTAGTTTTGGCCATTTACTGGCTAAGAATCCTTTTCTTTTCCTTTCTTGTGCTCCATGATATGTGACCTCGTGCATCAGCTTGAATATTTAATGGTGGCAGAATTGATCAATTTGAGGGAAAGAAGTTTTTCGTGTCGGTTCAACGTTCTTCCACTAATTCTACATTCTGCATAATTGAAGTTTGTAGATGATTACTCGATTCCAAATTGGTCAGGTTTGTCTGTAAGCTTAATTGATAGTTGGCTCTTGGCACCTGTTTTCTTAAGGAAACTATACACAAGTTCAGAAATTAATTTATACCATCAGTATATCAACATCGATGGGGTCCATAACACAGCACAAGAAAAACAATTCGAACCTTAGTACTGACAATAGTGTCATGAGATTCAAAAGGACAGTTGAAAATGCTCTTTGAGTTTTTTGCTAGATAACAAAGCATATTGAAAAGCATTAAACTGTAAATACGCGAGCCCAACAGCGATAGAGGATATAACCTTCTCAGCTGATTGATTAATTTGTTCAGCATCAAGATATCAATTTGGATTGCCACGCTTACATCGATTGTAGTCAGTACAAGGCCTATTATTCTTTTGATCATTTTTCGGTATGCAATCACTAACGGTCATTCCCACAGACTGGCTTCGGCTTAAGAGCCCCATACGAAATTGAATCTTCTTTTTGGAGTAGCCATCTACTACCACCTGCCACAGGGTAAGGCATCAGGAAATCTCCGCCTCCGTATAAATCGTTATGGAAGAGGCAATTTGTAAATGTGTTATTGCACGAGACTCCTGTGTTGTTATGAATTGAAAAGGCAGAAGATGCTAGTATCAGGTCTTCCTTAAGGATGAAGATCAATGTGATGCCCAGGACTTTAAGGGGGGGGGGGGGGGGGGGGGGGGTATTTTGGTAGTTTGGCATTGGAGTAGAAAATGTAATTTTCAAATTGTTGAGGGACTAAATTGCAATTGGAGAAATTTTATTTTCTTTAGCTTAAAAGAAGATTAGGTTTTCTTCTTTCTTTTATTTCATTTTTTCCTCTCTTCTTTATTTTCCTTCTTCTACTTCTTCTCCTTCTCTTCTATTTTCTCTCCCCCTCTTTCTATTTCACTTTCAAGAAGAAGAGGAAGTTGGAGATTCAACTCAACCTTCTACTCAAGGTATTCTTCTTCTATTTTACTTCTACTCTTTATGGGTTTTTCTTTAAGATAGTAGCTAAGAGTATTTAGTGCATAATTAGAGGATTATGGAGTTGTTTATGCTTCTATGAGTTTATGCTTTTTAGTAGTAATGGTTGTGTGTATGTGAGTGGGTGGCATGGTGATGAGTTATGGGTGAAGAACCTTGAAGTAATATGTAATTGTGGGTGTGATTCATGATTAGTGAAGGATACTATGTTTGTGTGCCCTATTACTGCTTTATTTCGCTTTTTTAGAGTTGGGTTAGTGTTTGGAGTGTGTTAGATGCAGTTGGAACACCTTAGATCTGGTTTGGGATGTTGCAGTCTGGAGTAATCGAGCTGCCTGGGCTCATCCGCGGGACCATCCGCGGCGCGGATGACGCCGCGGCTCGACCAGGGTTTGATTCTGGTGCCATCCGCGGCATCAGCCTGCGCCGCGGCTGACACCGCGGATGGGACCGCGGGTCGCGTCAGTTTTGCTCTCTTTGCTTAGTTTTGCGTTTTACGTTAGATTTAAGCTTCAATTGTGATTCTTGATAGAATTAGGAGATGATTGAGAGTTTATTATGTGATTTAGGTAAAGACGGGAATCGTTTCTATTCGGATTAATTGATATAGCTTGGAGCGAGGTAAGTAGTACTTGTATCCTTTATGCTTTTGAAAATGTATTTGTTACAATGACGTTTTCTAAATTATTTTGCATATATTAAAGTGGCATGAGTATGCATATGTTGATGATTTCCCATGAATATGTAAATGTAGGTCAAATATGAATGAATGAATGTTTTGTGATTGAGCTCTTGTATAAGGTAATTATTGACGGGACTAGTTCCTTAAATTTGGTATGAAGGAAATGATATTGGACCGCGCTAACCGGTGAGAGTTAGCATAATGTTTTGGGGCCGTGTTAACCGGTTAATAGTTAACAACTGGATATCCAGGGTCAATGTGCTTTATTACTTGAGCTCTCTCTTTAGTATCTATATGAAATGTTTGTGGACCACATTTATTTATATGTGTTATGATTGAAATGATGATTATTTGAATAATATCATGTATATGTATATGTAACATACTCAGGCCAATAGAGTGATACTTGTACTACTTATTGGGTGAGTTTAACTCATCCCTTTTGTTTTGTATGCAGAGAATGATGGTTTTGGGGTCAAGAATGTGGATTAGCTCTTAGAAGTTAGGATTGAAGACAATGGCTTGGTTAGTAGCATATTTATATTATGGTTTAGATTCTGTTAGTATATGCTTTGAAACTCTAGTTTTTGTACTTTGAAGTTCCAATTGTGATATGGAGTTTTAATGAATAATTAGATTGGTGGTTATATTTAATGTGATATTTGGGATGTATTATATAGATGCTTGGATTTTTGAGCCTTGTGACTCAGCGTATCCTGATCACGGCGGTGCCACGTCCCGGGCACAGGGCATGAAAATCAAACTGAAGAAAATAGAGCTGATGCTTCTTTTCAAGTCCATATCTGTTTTTAAGTAACAGCACTATTTTCTTCACAGAATCATAGAAATATCCGAGATCCACAAGAACTTGGGAACTTTTTAACTACTACCACCACTATTATTGAAAGGGATAATTTAAGAAACCTCCTTGGTTCTCACAATATCGCTTAGCACCCTTCAATTTTGAAAAATGTCATTTCTGCCAAAATTTTTGTTCAGATAACAAAACACACACTTAGCAAAATTAATCTAAAAATGCCCTTTTTGATTAATTAAAGTACTCTTTGTCAATTAATTCTTTTATTTTGGTGTTAAAAATTAAAGTGCATTTTATACCAAAAAAAAAAAAAAGAACACTTGTAAAAATTGAAGTGTATTTTTTATGGAAAACACACTTATATTATTCAAATTTAGATAATATTTTGATAAAATTATTCTAGCTATGCTGCTATTTCTTAATTAATTCTTTTATTTTGGGGTCAAAAGTTAAAGTGTATTTTATATAGAAAAGATATATTAATATATTACAGATAATATATTGATAGAATAATTTTAAACTTGTTTTTATGTTGTTTTTATGGCTTTTACGAGATTAAGAAAATTGGAAAGTTTTGAATTGATAATTGTATTTAGTTCTTTTTTCTTATGTAATATAACAATCAAGAAGAATTTATTTATAAAAGAGGAACTAATAGTGAAAAATGAAATTGGAAACTGTAATTAATTTGTACTTTTGTATTGTTTTATATTGCGAGTAAATTAAGAATCTTGTGAATGTTACTTTAGTAAATTAACAACACCAAGAGAGTTATATGATATTTTCAAAATTGAAGAGTGCTAAGTGATATTGTTCGAAAATTCAGGGAGATTTCTAAAATTATCCCTTATTAAGATTATATGAATGTTACGCTACTAATTGCTTGCTGACTTCGTTCTTTTGGACCCTAGGCTTTTAGATTTCCTGCTGATAATGCTCCCAATCCCTTTTGTGTCCTCGTGCTTCGGCATTAGTACAATGAACCAATGCAATAGTTGAGCGGGGGAAGAAGAAATTCATAGGACCGTGGCGCATTCAATTCTGAATTAGTGGCTTCATTTTCAGTGAATGATTTGATCACTTTATGTGGAACGCAATGAAAGTAGCATTTCAACTAGTTACATGCTTCCAAAGAGTAAAGATTCACCTCATATTCCGCACGCTTTTTCTCACTGGTCTTTCCAGAACGAATGAGAGGAAAAGCTCATTATCTAGTTTATCTTTCTCCGGCAGCACATTCCGGACCAACTGTGGGTGGTCTAATCCAATCCACCCATCCAAGATCAGAGTAGAATGAAGACAACTATATTCTTAAATATTTTTCCAATCTCATAGTATGATTGAGTAGTCAAGGAAGTAAAATTTCGGTGAGGAACCAGGAAAAATATTTGCTCAGATACAAGACAAGGAAAATAGGAAGGCTCATCTAAATCATCAAAACTGTCGATGCAAAGGAAATAGACTCAAACCACTCAAATATCAAAACACTAAAGACATTGCGAGACTTGAGTTGCCTTGAAAATCCAAATCAACTGAGAATTACATCCTTATCTTCATCATCGTCATGATCATCATCCTCATGCCGTCTGAACTCTGCATATTCCTCGAGTGATGAAGCAGTGAATAGTTCACCAGCCTTATTATCTTTGTTAGTTGGCAATTTTGCTGAACTATGGTGTTTTCCTTTTTCCATCTGTTTTGAATTAAAAAAAAAAAAGCACAAGAAATTATCAGATCACGTAAATCAATCTCCCAGAACTAAAAAGGTTAAAAATAAGCACACACTTTGCAGATGACATATAAGCTGAAAATCATGTCACCGTCTGAATCAACTGACTGACTGATAAGCATGAAATTATGCAATCCAATTATCATCTTACAGTACGTAGAAGAGTCCTCCAATCTCTCTCCCCAGCATTCTTGATCGCCTAATCACCAAACCGCAAAAAATTAGCTCCTGAAGTAGACACAGTTAACAATCTCAAGGAAAAAAATCGTCATATCCAAACATACAAAAGAGCGAAGGGCAACAATATCATACGGACCTCCTCTAGTGTCTTCTGCTCAGCCTCCACTTCATAAATGTCTATGCAAGAGACTAAATTCGTAAGCTCCTAACAAAAATCCATAACTTTGCACCTCAAAAACATACTAAGCAAACAAGATTTGATATAATTTATTGTCTTGTAAAATCAAACACGCATTTCTATACCATCCAACAATATGTTCAACCCGATACGAACACTTTGCGCATACTTTATTCTCCTTAGAGCAAGCTGGTAGAATTACAAAACCAAGTCAAAATCAACAATTACTCAACAAACTACAACAAATTTTAATAAAGAATTTGATCCGAAAAGAAAAAGATTCAACTAACCAGTACAGAGATTATGTTAAGCTTGTTGAACAGCTAGTTTGGAACATTTCTGACTGAACCCACAAGAAACAAATAAATAAATCCCATGGCCAAAATTGAGTTGCATCGATACCAATCTCTTTAGTACATAAATGTAAAGAAAAGTGTAGATAGAGAAGGAGAAAAGATGTACCAGTAAAAGTACCATTTAGCAGGCTCAGAGAGGGGTTTATATTTGCCGTATTTGCGTTTCCATTCAATCTGTTCTGTACATCTCTGGCATACTCCTGTCACCTCTGAGTATGGCCGGAACTTCCCTCCTACTTCCTGCCCTCATCAGTTAGCAAACTAGCATTAATTTAAAAAAAAAAAAATTATAGAGAAGCGGTGGGAGTGGGGATTACGGTTTGCGACCAGCGTTGGGCTTCCAAGCAAATTTGTTCTGGTGCTTTGGTGGACCTTTTCTGCTACTCATGTTTCTTTGCTTCGCCTCGCCTCGACTCCCGCCGACCACAGTTTCTTGATTCTCCGGTCAATAACCTGATGGGGCAACCTTCAGTTAATTATTGTTGTATTATTCAATTATTTATTAAAGTTTTTTAAAATTAATGAAGACACCAAAATTCTTTCAGAACTACTGCTAGTTGTAATTACCATTATGGTCCTTTGGTCCCTCGAGTATTCACCAAAACCAATTTAGTCCTTTATATTTTCCTATTTCTTGCATTTTGACAAATATGTACCTAATTGATGGAAAGTTTTGTCAATCATCCTCTATTTAATCATTCAAAATTAATCTTTTATTATTTTAAACATGGCGCAAGTAAGAGATTCAGAATTCTCACAAATAAAAAGAAGTGTTTAAGTTAGAGAAAACAAGTTTATGAAAAATATGTCTAGGACTTTTTTCTAAATTATCTGAAAATAAAAATGAGCCATTGGTCCTATAAAGGTTTTATAGGACTTAGCTGCCTTATATTAAAAAAAAATAAAAGATTTATTGGCAATTTGTTATGATGTTACCATACTCACTAGTTTGTGCAGAATATAATACTACAAAGAAAAAAAAAATGTTCACTAGACTGTCAAAATTAAACTTAAAATAAAATAAATGACAATTTGGAGTTTGATGTTAGGTCATTGCCAGAGAGTGGTTTAAGACAATGATTGGTATTTCAGAGATCAAAAGTCGGTGATATAATAAATGTAGAGTTTGTTACTTTTTTAGAACTATTTCGTAAAATGGAGGTCTCATTAATCAAAGAAAATTTTTCCTTGTTTTACGCATTGTAAATGAATGAATTTTGTTAGATAGTATTCTCATACAAGTTCGCTGGCTTATTGAACAGAATATACGCGAAAATAAAAACGTTTCGAATTGTATAGCTGGTACACGTTGGGTGCACGAATATATGCTCGACGTGCTTCAGAAGCAAGTCGAGCCAGATATTTTTTTTTTTTTTGCCCGCTCGACGTGCTCGGTGAGCACGTCGAGCTTGAGCCCGGTCAGTTGGCCAGCTGACCAACTGACCAACTGACCGGAACTCCTTTTTTTTTTAAATTAAAAGTCAAAAATGTTTTCTTTTTTTTTAATTTAAAAGTCAAAAATTTTTTTTGGTTTTTAATAGAAATTGGATGAATTTTTCCAAGGGTTTAGGGTTTATGGTTAAAATTTGAGTTTAGGGTTTAGGGTTTAAATTTAGAGTTTAGGTTTTAAGAATTTAGAATTTGGGATATAGATCTAACTAATCAAACGTATAAATTCCTCTTTAAAATAAAAAATCTTAATCATAAACCCTTAAAATAAATTTAAAGTTTAGGGTTAACATATTTAGTTTTTAGAGTTTAAATTTAGTATGTAGGGTTAACATATTTATATGTTTGATTAATTAAGATCGGTGATTTTTTTATATGTTCGATTAATTAAGATCGTTGAATATTTTAGAAACGATTTTAAGAATTTTGAACTTTAGGGTTTAAATTTAGTGTTTAGGATTTGAGATTTAAGGTTTAAATAATTGAATATACAAACCCTCCCTGAAAACCCTAAACCTAAAAACCAAAAATTCTTAATCCTAAACCCTTAAACCAAATTTAGGGTTTAGGGTTAACCTATTTTACTTGAAGAGTTCAAATTTAGTATTTAGGGTTTAGGTTTTATATTCTCGATTAATTAAGATCGTTGAATATTTTATAAACGATTTTAAGAATTTTGAACTTTAGGGTTTAAATTTAGTATTTAGGATTTGAGATTTAGGGTTTAAATAATCGAATATACAAACCCTCCCTGAAAACCCTAAACCTAAAAACCAAAATTCTTAATCCTAAGCCCTTAAACCAAATTTAGGGTTTAGGGTTAACCTATTTTACTTGAAGAGTTCAAATTTAGTATTTAGGGTTTAGGTTTTATATTCATCGATTAATTAAGATCGTTGAATATTTTACAAACGATTTTAAGAATTTTGAACTTTAGGGTTTAAATTTAGTATTTAGGATTTGAGATTTAGGGTTTAAATAATCGAATATACAAACCGTCCCTGAAAACCATAAACCTAAAAATCAAAATTCTTAATCCTAAGCCCTTAAACCAAATTTAGGGTTTAGGGTTAACCTATTTTACTTGAAGAGTTCAAATTTAGTATTTAGGGTTTAGGTTTTATATTCTCGATTAATTAAGATCGTTGAATATTTTACAAACGATTTTAAGAATTTTGAACTTTAGGGTTTAAATTTAGTAGTTTAGGATTTGAGATTTAGGGTTTAAATAATCGAATATACAAACCCTCCCTGAAAACCCTAAACCTAAAAACCAAAATTCTTAATTCCTAAGCCCTTAAACCAAATTTAGGGTTTAGGGTTAACCTATTTTACTTGAAGAGTTCAAATTTAGTATTTAGGGTTTAGGCTTTTATATCCTCGATTAATTAAGATCTGTTAAATATTTTACAAACTGATTTTAAGAATTTTGAACTTTAGGATTTATAATTTAGTATTTAGGATTTGAGATTTAGGTTTTAAATAATCGAATATACAAACCGTCCCTGAAAACCCTAAACCTAAAAACCAAAATTCTTAATCCTAAGCCCTTAAACCAAATTTAGGGTTTAGGGTTAACCTATTTTACTTGAACCCTAAATCCTAAAAACAAAATTATTAACTATAGTTCTAGTTCGTAAGTGAAAATAACAAAATTAGCAATTAGAGACATAAAATAGTAAATTAAACTAATAGATAAAATGTTGAAGTATAAAATTACATAATTTAAAAATTTGTGTAAAAAAATTAATGAAGTATACAATTTATAAATGAAATCAATGTCGTCATCGATGTCGACCCAGATCTGAGTCTCGAGGTGTCGACTGAGCAGCAAAATCTCCTAGGTCGTCGCACCTCACGCCGTCCCCGAACTACTTGGTGAGCTGACGGCTCAGCTACATCAGTCTCATCATCGTCGTCGTCGTCGTCGTCATCATCATCAACTCCGTGGTGTGAGCTGGTAGGATCAGATGATGAATCTACACGGAATGGATCTCGATAATGATGATGAAAAGTGGTAGACGTGGGGCCTGATATAGGGATGTGTGAAATAGGACCCGGTGTAAAAAATATCGAGGCATATGAATCAGAAAAATCACCGGCAGATCCATGTAGGAACTGAAATATCGGATGAAGGTCAGATCCATCAGAAAATGCAAGCGTATGGGACTAGTGCCCAACAGTAGAAGTACTGGCGTGCATAGTAGAGAAACCGTATGCATCGTAATCTCTGAATGTACCAGACGAAGTCAGAATCTGTGTACATCCGACAGTATGTGCATAGCAACTGCCGAGAGTAACCTGCTCGTCCTGTCCGCCCTCATCACGAAATCTATATCCATGACGACGTCTATCTCTCTGAGTCGTGGATGGGCCAGCTTGGCCAGGAACGTGTCTAACTGGCCTCTGATAATGGCCAGGCTGGGTAGTATCCTGTCGGGGATCCGAGCCAAGACTCATACACTCAGAATGCTGTAAGTACTGCATAGATTCAAACGCCTCGTCTCGAATCATAGTCAGATCGGGATGAAAACTCTGTGTATGGTCATCGTAACTAAAACCGGATAGAGACGCTTGTCCTATCCTTTATATGCTGCTCATCTGTTAGGGAAAAAAAATAACTCTTATCAGTAAATATATATTCGAAGTATGATTGACTTAATAAAATGCTATACTACTAAATAACGATTATACCATGTACTGAAACTGTCCAAAAATCCCTAACAGCCCATCATGCTGAATCTGGTGGACGGGAGGGGTGATATAAAGGATCGTATGCTGGTGGTACCACTGCAAGTAATCACTTGACGGTTGGAAAGTATGTATAGGATCTCCAACAACGACTGAATCAGCACGTGCATGCCAGTAACCCACCCAAGCCCTGTGATAGTCACTCCAATCCCGTCCTGGATATCCTTTTAGATTCATGTCATGTAATGCACCCTGATCAGTGTCGGGATCCTATGGAATATGCTGGAGCATCCCAAACTGCCGCATGACACGATCTGGCAAGTGAAACTTGACAATATGCCAAAATAATAGAGGGACTCTAGCTCTCCAAATATAAGCCCCTGCTGTGCAATATGCGGGTAGGGTGGAAAGCACATCATCGGGATAAGGCATCCATATGAACTGCAATAATCGATCATTAGTTATTCACGCGTATTTAACAAAGTGTATGTAATATGAAGAAAATTGTCATGTTTCGTAAAAATGAAAAAATACCTGATCTGACTGCAACATCGACAGTTGATCGCGATAGTGACTAGTGACGTGTTGGGGAGTATTTCGAATTGTACGCCGAGTGACCCATCTACCTCTCCATGGATAATCACTCGGCGGTCTGTGATCGACTATATTTGGGCGGATAGTCGGAAATCGCTCCCATGCCCACAACTGTTAAAATCATATAATTTAAATGTTAGATTTCATATTATTTAACTAGTTAAACATACTTAATAATGTAATATTAACGTTTAAGATTTTTACCTGAAGTAGCATGTATGGGCCTCCAGTGATCTTAACTCCAGCAACTAATGCGGTGCACATGCGCCTGTACAAACATGTGAGAACAGCACTCCCCCAACTATACTGTCCCATCCCCTCTAAATCATGCATCGTATCCAACCAGAATATATTTACAACGTTCCCCGCACCGTCAGCAAACAGGTGACCTCCGAGTAATATCAAAAGTAATGCGCGGGCATACTGGCGGACTGTCGCATCGGGGGCATCCGGTGGTAATGGATGCTGTGACAAATGTCTGCTAAGGGCGTCAATCTTGGGGGGGTTTTATAGGCAGTTTGAACTGCCGAACGTTTAAAAAAAAAATTGTCCCAGGCACGATGTGCCTTCGTAGCACGTCGTGCCAGGGAGCCGTTGATCAACGGTCTTAAAGCCGTTGATCAACGGCTGAAAACATTAAAAAAAAATTTATTTTTGGCACAACGTGCTTTCCAAGCACATTGTGCCAGACGATCAGGCGGGTCAGCCTGACCAACTTTTCTTAGCTGGTCAGGCGGGTCAGCTGGTCAGGCTGACGGGCCTGACCACGACGTGCTCGGTAAGCACGTAGAGCGAGCAAAAAAAAAAAATTCTGGCTCGACGTGCTTCTGAAGCACGTCGAGCATATAATCGTACACCTGACGTGTACCAGCTATACAATTTGAAACGTTTTTATTTTCGCGTATATTCTGATCAATAAGCCCAAGTTCCCTCGGTAGTTGTTTGTTTTTTCCATTTTTTCACTTTTGCATTCTTGATCCCCGAAAAAACTTCTCAACTATTTTAGTTAAAAAAATTGTGAAACTGCTCTTGGTAAACACATACAAATCCCAAATTGCTCCCTAGTATCCTCTTCTCACTGGGTAATGGAATTTGTTTTCTCCCGTTTCTAAATGCAACATATAGAGCATAATTAGTTTCTCCAGAATGAAGCCAATTAGGAATGCCTTGCCAAGAATGAAATACTCTCACGTTTATAACAAGGATAATTTGTCATTATTCGCACAAATCAATATAACCATGCATTGGAAAATTACAAAATAATAGTTCCATAAAAGTAATTATGCTAACATAACAAGTTAAAACTTAAAAAGAGTGATCCAATTCCAGCAGACAGGGAGGAGCACAGTCACGTATTGATCCGGACGACATATGCACCGACTTTTGAAGTCGCAAACTCGGTAAGCACGATTACCAAGTGGTACGATGCCATTGGCGTATAGTTGTGCACTGCAAATTTGCTTGGTCTGCAATCCTTTCAAACTGATATACCTTCCGCGGTAGGAGCAAGAAGATTGCTAAATTGAGATTGCAAAAGGAAATCTTGGTCATCAGCTATGCTGCTGTTTGTGGTGGTGGTGGAGGAATTGCCCCAGTAGTATTCCCAGCTGGAAATACTTCCAATGCTGACCATACAATTACCACTTCGAATATTTGTGATGAGAAGAAATGTAAGCAGTAGCCGTCCACTGGAAAAGATGCCCGGTCTTATGCTTGATGTGTCCGCATTTGGGAACAGCTCGGATAGACCAGAAAATCTGCTCCCGATGACATGCAAAATAAGAAACATAACAAGTACAGGGTGAGACCCCTGATGTGACTCCGATGACTAAGTCAGTCAACTTTCTTTTTGAAAGGATTGAAGGGCATTCAAGATGAGAATAGCGAACATACCTCCCTTCAAGTAAGTCAAAAGTTTATATACGAGATGAGAACCATAAAAATGTACACCATAGTCTGATAGCCTATCAGTGGTAGGTGCAGTGGCCGAGCCAAGAAAAAATGTTAGTGGGGGCAAAAGTAACATTTAAATTTTTTTACTTACTATTTTACTTTTTTCAAAATAAAAGAACATCAATACTCATATAACAAGTAAAAATAATGCATACATTTCGCGTAAAACATAATTGAATTCATACTAAAAAATACTAATGTAACAATAATTTTATTTCAAAAAGTAAATCAAACCATCTAACAATTGTTTACGACGAGTTTTCATCTTTTGATAACGATTTACAACCTTCTCATTTTCAACTTTACGAAGTATATTTTTTTCAATGTAAGTAACTAAACAATCATTCATCCATGCATCTCCCATTCTATTTCACAATCGATTCTTCACTATATTTATAGCTAAAAAAGCCCTTTCCTAGCTGCAGCAACAGGTAAAATCAAAGCTAACTTTAGAAGCATATATATCAATGAATACACAATATGTCTTTTAGTCTTCACTAACTTTTGAGCTAAATCAATGATTTTTCCTAAATTTAAAAATTTCTTAGCTGATCTCAAGTCGATAATATAAGTATCTAATTCAGTGTCAAGCACAAGAATATTCAATTGAGAAAATTCATACGGATCAAAAGGAAAATGAGGGAAGCAGCTATAAGCATCAGAGAAATTTAAAGGAGTGAGGGCACACTTAAAATTATTTTTAAACCGTTTGCGACTGTTATCTGAGCTTGCTTTCTTTAGTAAAGAAAATGATTTCGTGTAACACCTTTCCTTTTTGTCGGGCTGTGCTATTTTAGAGAGACATCATCTTTGCATCCTAACATTAGATGTAATTTCCTGGACATCATAAGCCGATGCTAGGGTAGCTGTTGAAGTAAGCTGAATCATAATTCATGACTTCTTTAACCGAACTCCTAATTTGCACTGAGAAAATACTTCATTGCCGAGGTGCTAAGTCCCTTGCCAATACTTGAATGAAGTTGCTAAAGTCTGTTCGACTAACTTGCTCAAGAATATATCTTCCAGTTTTATTAACAAGAGTTTGTAGCAGTTCATCTCGGCCGCTTTATATCCAGAAACAGTCATTCTAAAATCAAGCTCTGATAGGCTTAGATATCAAAACAATATCTTCAAATGAACTTTTGAGAACTCTGATAGGCTTAGATATCTAAACAATCTCTTCATATGAAGCTTTAGTTGTTTTCCTTATTGGTATCTTATGTTGTCCATGAAATATCTATCATGTAGACCCCAATAAGCTGAAAATGCTGAGGTGATTAATCTCATATGGATCATCAGCCTTCTCTTTTCATTACGTATTTTCATAATATATAGGAAATATCTACCGCCATAATCTTCTTATCTCTGAAGAAGCAATTTTCTTCAACTTTTAAGGCCTGAGTTCTATAGTTCGGAACCTCCCAAGTTACCTCTTATAAATTATTATAGTTTTCTTAGGATAATCCTTATCACTCACTGAGCTACCAAATTTTGCTAGAGACCCCTTATGTACGGATTCTTGTTTTCTTTTTTATCAAGAGTTAATAGGGGAAGGGAAAGAGTTGAAAGAGGAGAGATGAGGTGTACAAAAGGGATCCAACCTTTTTAACAGCCCATCAAACTTATCAACCCGAAACCTATCCTACAACTTTTCGATATGGGAAAGAAATTTTTTGACACTGGAGAGCAACTACTAAGCTGTTACTAAAGGCTAACTAACCTTCACTTAAGTAGATAAACTCTCACGGGTCGAAAAAATTGCTTTCTTTTTTATCAAGAGTTAATAGGGGAAGGGAAAGAGTTGAAAGAGGAGAGATGAGGTGTACAAAAGGGATCCAACCTTTTATACAACCCATCAAACTTATCAACTCGGAACCTATCCTACAACCTATCCTACAAACTTATGTACGGATTCCTTGTGTACCTCATCTTTTGGGCCTATTTCAAGTATAACTCTGGGCCTATTTCAAGTATAACTTTGCACCATAGTAGGTTTTTAATTGTCAAGAAATGGTTATTATGGTGCTTCATTGCAGGGAAACGGCTCAAATGCAGAATAGGGTGGTTTCTTGCAAATGAAGAAAGTCAATGGGAGCAAATGAAGTAATGATAAGTGGGAGAGCACATTTTCTAAGGTGGTTTTGGAGGGATTAAAAAAACCGAATCACCTGCAAAAATTTGTAAAGTAACCGGTTGGGAATTGTAAATAGTGGGACCCACCACAATGTCTTATTTCAATGCTTATTTTAATTGGAAGAGGGTAATTTTAGTAAATAATTAGTTAAATACAATGGAAAATAAATGTTTAGTTGATTGTGGAAATGTACATTATTTCAACGTATTAGAAGTTCAATAATTAGAATGAATAAATAATGTATCAATTAATTTGTTTAGTAGTTATTAATCAAATACATGGCAAGACGGAAAATATGAACATTTGTTTTATTCATCGCTATTACTACATTGTTGTAATAATTTTTCACTTAGACCCATGAGATTGAAAATTTAGTTTCATTTCATGCTATTCAAATGAAAATTAGCATTATGCTAGTAGTTTAGAATATGATATGGCTTAATTATAATTTTTTTTATTGGCGTAAAGGGATTGGTAACTAATTGATACGACTTAATTGCACAACTATTAACACCAACCTTACAATATTATGAGAGGAATGAATATATTAGCAATACTTACTAATTTAATTCATATTAAAATTGCTATTGTATTGGTAGTTAAGAATATAATATGTTCTTTTTAAAATAAAATCTAATTATAATATACTAATTGATTTTACAATCATTTACATCGATACCAAAATTGATTAAATTTAATAATATAGTACAATTTATAAGTGAATTTTGTTAGATTTAGAAATAATTAGGATTGTAAAAGGGATTAAACTTAGTGTAGTGAAGTTTGATATGTGAATTACATTTAAACATAACTTCTAACTTAAAAATAAGCAATTGAAATAGTGATTTGTCTTTACCGTGTAATTTGACAATATTAATCATGTTGAACCAAAAGGTTAATTGTAATATAGTATTTCATTGTACAAACATTGATATAGTGAATTACATGTTGTCTCATTGCCTGATTGATATAATGATTTGTCTTTGCCATATTATTTGATAATATTATTCATCAAAAAATTTTAAAATGGTTTTATCACTTTACCCCACAATGATCAGTTTAGTCTTAGTCACTTAAGTCCATTAGTTAAGTCAAAAGTACATAATTGACCATTTCATGACCATTTCGTAATAGAATATATTAAAATTTTATATTATCTAGCGTACATTTACTAAATTTACAAAATAAATTAATAAAAAATACAAAATTTATTGGCGTATGTTAGATTAAAAATAATATATTCTTAATAGCCTTGAAGGATATGTTATAAAAAATGTGGCAAATAAATCCAAAAGAGCCAATTGATGTGGTGATATTTCGTTACCGTGTAATTTGATAATATCAACCATTCAAATTTGGTTAAAACAAAAAGCTCAATGATTAGAATGAAAAACCAATATAAATTTTCAATACTATAAATTGGTTAAAACAAAAAGCTCAATGACTAGAATGGAATTTACGGGTGAGAAAAAAAAAGGCTTCAAACTCTTGGAATTTATGGGCGGGAAAAAAGGCTCCAAAAAGGTCTAAAATTTTCCCCCAAAATTTTCGAACAAAAAATTGAACATCCCTTACACCTACTTGATTTCTCTTCCTTTAAACCATAACCACTGTATCCCTTTTGCCTTCCAATCTCAAACCACCACTCCTGCATCACCTTAACTCCAAGCCAGTGCACTACCAGACTGCTATCAAACCAGTGCACAGCCCCATGCCCTTTCAAGCCGATTAGAAGAGCAAGAAATTTATTAGCAAGACTTACTACCTTAAATCAAACTAAAATTACCATTGTATTAGTATTTTTTTTACTTAGTTTCACAATGATTAACGCCAATATCAAAATTGATTAAATTTTGATGAAATAGTACAATTTTATTAGTGAATTCCGTGAAACTTAGAAATAACGTGGCTTGTAACTTAAAACTAGCTAATTGATATACATATATATATATATATATATATATATTTGTCTTTACCATTTAACTGGACAGTACTAATCATTTATATTTGTTCAAAATAAGAAGATCAATGATTATAATGAATAAGCAATATTTTGTCATATTATGAAACAAACAAAAAACTAATGTTTTAAATAGTAACGCTCATAAACTATAATGAACCAAAATTGTCACATCAAATTGCTACATTCAATTGTGTCATAGTAATAGCTAGTTAACAAAATAACTTAAAAAACATTACTAAGCTTATACATAGTTCCGGCTCAAATACATTAAAAAGAAATATAATTTTACTTATAGCTATTTGGTTCACATTTAGAAGTTAAAATCAAGGTGGAATCATTACTGGGATAGATTTATGTTATTATCTTCCGCATTTTTGGTTTTAAAACTAAAATAGGTTTCATCACATTAATGAGTCAATCTTTTTAAAATCGAAGGTATAAGGGATTGATGAGGGGTAAATTTTGATACACTAATCCCTATAGAATGATTTCTATAGTGATTAACCAAACAACAATTATGGATATGTTTAGCTTTTATACTCATTCATCCCCTCTTATACGTTTGGTTCATGGGATGACATGGGATTGGATAACTAATCCCATGTTATTCAATATTTGGTTAGGTTTTTTTAAGTAATATTAATAATCCTACTTAACTCAACAATTATTTTTCCCACAACAATTATTTTTGTAAACAATTTTATTGTGATTGAATCCTTTATTTGATTTTGTTCATATTATTATTTTTTATCAGTTTTCAAAGTTTTCAAGAATTATCAAATAAAAATAAAAATTTATCTATTTCCCATATTTATATTTTAGCATATTATAATTCTTGAAATATTATATGAATATATATTGAATTATCAATTAAAATTAACTATACAAATGTAGGGGTAATTTAGTCAATAAAATGATAATCTTATCTCCAACGAAACGCCGGATAGGACTATTTTCTTAAAAATCCCATCAAATACACAATCAACCAGATGCTAGATAGATGGGATTGTGAATCCTAAGATGAGTTTCTCAGGATCTACAATCTTGGGATAAGTCATCCCATTTCATCTTATCTACCAACCAAATGAACCCTTAACACATACTAACATTTAAAGCACACTCAATATGCATGCAAAAAAAAAAAAAGAAATGAAAACAGAACAAAATATATCAATAAGAAATATTATATTACTCAAAAGCCATTTGGTTTGAATTTGAAAATCAGAAATTAAATTGGGAATTATCAACCTTCTCATTTGTATGAGTTTATATCAGTTCCTCCACATTTTTAGACAAATGGGTGACATCAACCTAGATAAAAAAGAATATAATATTATTTAATGTACATTGAAATTTATGAGTAGGAAAAAAATGGCTCTAAAAATTGTCTAAATTTCCTTCCAAAGATTTCGAACAAAATTTAAACGTCCCTGTTCAAATACTTAACTAGTCAAGGAACGGATGCAAAATAACTAGTCAAGGAACCAAGGGGCTTCTTTTGTAGATTTTGATCTTCGTTTCAAGTGGCTGGTCACATTGACGTCAAATCACGTTTAGTCCACTTTGGCCTGTGTTCCTCCTTTCCCATTTTCAAGCGGGTAACCCTTATTCTTGTGATTATTATAATGGCCAAATCAATATCACTCATCTAACGGTCCTAAATGAATTTTCCCATTATCAATGGCTGACATTAAATTTCTGCACTTGCAGAAAACCACTCCATTCTGCGCTATAGTCATGTCCTCATCGCAGTCGTTCTGACACTTACTCTACTTGTCCTTTTGCCTGGACACCATTGACTTGCATTCTTTACGCAGTTGCACGCCTTCTCCCAGTTTTTCTTTCTATTTTCAACACATGATTATATTATATTTCAAGGCGGATTTGGTTCTTTGAAAACTGAACCAATAGATATCTTGATACTTCATTAGAGTAGACTAGATTAAGTAAGTGATACGATTGTGTTAATCCTATTCCCATACTTGCCCTCCAGCTTGGGTAGGATGACGTCAATGCAGTTGTCATGCGTTGAGCTTATGACCCTATTTGAGACCTAGGGGAAATTAATTTGTGTCATGTTATTTCTCAGGCTTGAAATCACTACTCCTTTGTCCTTATCTGAGTTCTATCAGCCAGCTTGTGCTCTTAGAAAGTAGTCAGAAATAATTGTAATGATCACTTTCTTAATTTAGCTATTAGGGGTCTTCATCTAGACTACATGAGCTATAACCTTTTGGTATAATCTATCGGATAGGGCTAATTTGTAGTCGTATTAAGTTCATGCCAATTTCTTACTCAAAAAAAAAAAGTTCATGCCAATTTCAGTGGGCTCTTCTTTCGGAGCCTTTTCTCAGGAAACAGAACGCTCATTACCAATTCCCTCATTAGGCTCTTGGTGATATTTCGCATGTCAAGCCTGAGCTCTCCTTGTCAGACTCGTATCTGTGTTTCACATTCCTTATTCCATGCAACTGCTCTCGCAATGGCTCGACTTTTCAACGCTACGTTTTTCCATGTTCATTAACCGCCATTATTAATGCACTTTGTGTTCTCAACTCCTGGTGGTTAATCTTTAACCCTTTCCTATAAACACCCCAAGTCCCTTGACTTTGGGCTCAACTTACAAAATATTTTCTGAGACTGAGCGATTCTTCAAACTCTTTCTTTGAAACTTCGTTTAGGATTT
Source organism: Mitragyna speciosa (assembly GCA_024721245.1). Taxonomy (NCBI): domain Eukaryota; kingdom Viridiplantae; phylum Streptophyta; class Magnoliopsida; order Gentianales; family Rubiaceae; genus Mitragyna; species Mitragyna speciosa. Next base: position 48,196 of record JAMWEH010001009.1, read on the forward strand.
TCACTCATCATCTTCCATGGCTGACTCTTCCTCTTGCAAGAGGAAAACACCTGAGGAGGAAACTCCTACCATCATTTACGGGGGTTCTTGGTCAAACGCTAGTCGGAATTCTCCTTTCCCGACTAAGCCTATAGGCAGCTCCCTCTGGGACTACACTGCTATCCCCTCCTTGGAGCTCCCCTAAGAGGATTTCTCAATTCTGATTTACCAGTTCTATCCTATGTGGAACTTGAGGATTAATGATCGTTCTGCCAACTATGACGTCGCCAATAAGTGGCTGACGAAATCTACGCTACCCTTGTATGAGATGTATGCCCAGGGACTGTCTGCTACTACCCTCACTTGTCACTTTGCCGTTTCTATGGCTGCAGTAAGGGTTTTATTTTTTTTTTGTCTTAAACGCTTACATTTTTCACACCCCTCTTAATTTTTTGTTATGTCAGGCTAACGTCTTCTCTGCCGAGATGATGACCCGACTTGAACGAAGGGACGCAGCCTTCCAGGCTAAGCACCGTGTAAACAGGCTCGAGTACAAGCTCTCAGAGGTTTCGACCAAGTTGAAGCAGGCCGAAGAGGAGAAGGAAGACCTCACTCGACGCCTAGGCGAGATGGAAGCTGAGTTGAGGGAGGTTAGAGAAGAGAAGGATCGGCTTCTATTAGAGAGGCCATGATTTTTATGGATGCTCACATTTTTCTCTTCGTTTTTTGTAAAAATTCAGATAAATATTTGAATGGATTTTTGTTTGTTTTGATTGATAGTTTAAGTTACTGTCTTGGATTATATGCCTGGCCTTCCTGGCATTATGAACTATTCAAAGGAGCGCACACAAGAACAAGAGTTTACAACTGCTAATCCCCAGCAAATAGCAAAGTTAAATAGCGTAGTAAATAACAAGGGTAAACTTAAAGAACTGAGCTTGGCTTAGCAACCCAAACTTGTCAAACCCTCATTCATGAGATTAAGACGCCTTTCCAGTCATATAACTTGTGTTGTTGGAGTTAATCGTCTCATCTGGAGAGGCCTTCTCGTTTTTTGGGGTCAACGAATTGCTACTTTGTGTTGTAAGATTGGTTTAGATGTTCACTACCGAATTAGCTTTTGTGATTATCATGCATATGAGGAATGTGTTCCTCAGCTCATGAATCATAATAAAGCTTCTGAGTAGCTATTGCATCAAGGTTTCTTCATATGCTACGGTTGTTGGGCTCCTATGGTTTGTCTTTTCCCTCTTTGGAGAAAGTCATCATCGTTCGCTGAAGAGCTTTGGACGTGTAAAAATATCAAAGTCTAGGAAACGACAATACATCAAGCTTTACTAGCTTGGTTTATTGTGGTAAATTTATTTCGTAGGGGAATCAAACCCCATTTAAAGAAATCGTTACTTTTCAATTTAATACAGGAAATATTGCTTCCAATAGAGTTTCCTAGGGAAAGCATCTCCCATCATAGGAATAAAAGTAATACACAGGAGGGATTAAATCCCTAACTTTTAGGCGTGTCCTCAGGTAGCAAATGATACTTTTGAACTGTTAAGTTCATGCCGTTAGGTTACTACTTTCAGTGGACTTTGGATATTTTCAAAGTCACGATAGTCATTGCTAAGTGGCTAGTTGCCTTTTACCCATTAAAGGTTTGGCAACCATCTCTGCCTGTCTCCGGTCACCTTGGTCATCCATTAAATCAGGTTTATCTTCCCGTAGATAGCTAGGTTGGTTTTCCCTAAGGCGTTGCCTATCTTGGAGATCGCTTCGGTCCAAGCTTTGCCAAGCTAGATCTGGGATGTAGCGAAATAAGCTAGTGTCTTCTTGCAACCATAGGGCCCGCATGAATTCTTGCGGCAATAGAAAGCCATCCAACTATAATCAGGGAAAGCGGGGGAGGCTTCTTCAAAATTTTTATTCCTACCTCTTTATAGCTGATCGGGATCTTCCTTTCACGCTTCATAATTCATGATCCAAAATAAACATCATGCTCAGCAACTATGATAGTCCCTACGCTACTCCATGTAGTTATATCTCAATGGGAAATATTGAAGTAGAAACTAACGCATCCCACTGACAATGCCAATTGATGCGTCCGCATTTGAGGACAGCTTGGATAGACTAGAAAATCTGCTCCTGACGATGTGTCTCTAATGTCTAAGACAGTCACTTTCTTTTTGAAAGGACAAGAGAAAAATAGTGAACATACTTCCCTTCAAGTGGGTCAAAAGTTTATATATGAGATGAAAATTATAAAAGGGCGTATCATAATCTGATACCCTATAAGTGGTAGGCAGACAAATAACTTGGATAGTCATAATCACAAGTCTTGTCGATCATATCAGGTGTGGTCACTTTTTTCTTGTATGAGGAGCTCATTTTAACTGTTCTATCTAACTCTCAATGGGAACAGTTTGATCTGTTAGATTTTTAATTTAATTATGGGTTTATATTAATTGTGATTAATAGTTAAGATAATATGGTCAAATATGAGACATAAAGTGGGCTATTTATTTTGGTTTAATTATTGGGCCTATTATTCTAATATAATAAGATGTGGATTAATTGTGTAGGCCTATTAGGCCCATTAGGGATTGTTAGATGGAGATCATAATGTGTCTAATATATAAAGAGTGCTAGGTCCCCTCTCTAAGGATCTGAAAAAATAACGACTAAATTAAGTCTTTCTCTCTCTACCATCTAAGAGACTTAGTCATAAGATCCGGAGAGAAGAATCTGGTGCACTTGATCATTGATCGTGTTCTTGCTTCCGTTCAATATGGCGTTGGATCAAAAATCAGGTTCTATCTAATTTTCTCTAAATTAGTATTCTAAGTATTCATGTATGATCTTGGATGTAGAATAATTTTTATTCTATCAATTGGTATCAGAGCCTGTATACATGATCCTAGAATCTTTGGATGGATAAACCTGATTAAATTATATTTAAAAAAAAAAATCAGAAGTTGCTGTATAATTGCTTCCCGGCATGATGTTTTTTCTTTTTGCCCGCTTGAAATAAATCACTTGAAGTTCAAGCGAGAATAGTAAAACGGATATGTTTGGCGCTAGAAAACAATTCCCTGAAGTTTTATTATTTTCGTTGCACTACTACTCTATGTACACGTATGTTATCAGGGACGTCCATGTTGGTCATCGTTTTCCCACAGGGATATGATGCTAAAGGTATTAGTGCAATTTTTTAATTGCAAGATTTGGGCAACACGAATATGCTAAACCTATGCCGAATTGAATTGTTTCCTGGTTTGGACAACTTTACATTGTGCCTTGTTTTTTGTTTTTTGTTTTTTGAATCCCGTCAACTTCGGCTTTGGTGATTTGACATTAACTTTGTGCAGATTCCTTTATTGGTTTGATTTCAGCCTTGGTTTTGATGTTTGATTTTTTACTTGTTTCATGCATAATTGCTATTTACTAAGTTTACCAAGGCAAAAATACATAATTAAAGAGATTAATTTTTGGATTATAATTTAGGTTATGTGATAATTTCTTTAAAAGCCTAAATTATAATTTTAATCTCATAAGGTTGTATAAACCCATAATAAAGCTTATTTCATGTAATAAATATGAAATTTTATTTTTGTGTGACATTAGAGATAATTATGTGTTTATATCTCATAAAGTTTAATTTAATGCATTTTGCATAATTAGTGTCACATTGAGAGAATTTTGTTATCTCTTGTAAAGTAATAATACAATGCTTTAGCATGTTAAAATTGTGACATTATTAAGAGATATTTTGTATATCTCATACGGATATGTTACATAAGAGTGTGGTTGAAGACATCTATGGCCCCATGTCTATAAAGTTAAATCACACATTAAAGTTAATTTTATGGGTAATATAAAGTGTATCCCGGCGTTAAAGAGAATTTTATGAATTAATTGTGCTGTTGCCACCAAAGTAGTCTGTTCATTTAATTTATAGAATTTTAAACTTTAATGGTGAAGGATGTCTCTGATTAAGTACAAAATTCTTCTGCTCAAAGGTGTTGATTTTGTATAAGATTTAGAGATGACACATGAGACATATGATTGGGAAGTGACCTGTCTGAGTGGTCTATTCACCAAAAAGTGGTAGATTTATAAAGATAAGAATATATTCTCAGATCGTTTAATGTAGAAAATTTAGAATTGCATGTTATGTATTCTGCCCAAAGGTGTTTCATAATGATGTATCTAAATTCTCAATTGTGATTTTTGTTAGCTTTTATCAATATTACCCTGTGGTCATTGTATTTGATATATTCAGTCACTTTTTCTGTCAACAATAACATGGTCACTATTGAAGTCTTGACTGGTTCAAATTTTAAGAAGTGAAAACAAGATGTAGAATTTGCCATTGAGATGGCAGATGTGGATTTGGCAATGACTACATCAAAGCCAGTAGAACTTACTGATGCTAGTACTGATGCACAAAAGCAAGCACATACAGCCTTGTGGAAATCAAATCGCATGTGTTATCTTACAATGAAGAGGTCAATTCTTGAACACTTGTTGAGTGGTCTTCCTAGCACTGACGTGGCTAAGGAGTTATTGACCGCAGTATCCCAAAGGTACAAAGTCTCATCAAATGCAGAAATAGGAACATTATTGAGGGATCTTTATTCCATGAGGTATGATGGAGTTGGTGGCATCAGGGAATACATCATTAAGATGGTCCACTATCACACTAAACTGGAAGGCCTCAATATTTCTCTTCCTGACGCATGTATTGTGCATCAAGCATTAAATACCCTCCCTGCAGATTTTAGTTTACTTCTTAACCACGTACAATTCTCAGGATGAGGCATGGGGTATCAATAACTTGATTACAAAGTGTGTTGCTGAATAAGAGAAATTAAAGAATGAGAAACAACAAGCTGCTCTCATTGTGTCCAAACTTAGCAATAAAGGAAAGGGTAAGAAATCTAAATTTTCTACTCTTATGAATGTTCAGAACAATAAATCTGGTCAGTCAAATCTATGGCTGTCAATAAACATGCTTTTAAGAAAGATAAGGTGCCACTTCTGTAAGAAGAAAGGTCATTTTAAAGCGAACTGTCTCAAATACAAAGTTTGGTTAGAGAAACATGAAAATAAAGGTAACTCTTTAGCTTTTATTTTATATGAATTCAATTTAGGCTATTGCCCCATCTAGATCTTGGTGGCTTGACTGTGGAGCAACTAATCAGTGTTGCATTCACTATGCAGGGATTCATAAGCACGAGGAAGCCAAATAAAGATGAGAGTAAACTTTTGGTTGGCAACAACATGGAGGTGGACGTAGAATTCATAGGGGTAGTTTGTTTAAATCTAGATTCTAGTTTTAAACTTATTTTAAGAAACACTTTCTATGTACTGTCTTTTAGACGAAATTTGGTTTCAGTTTCATGTTTTGGACAAAGAAGGCTACATTTTTGTATTAAAAATGGAAATATTTCCTTAACTTTTAATTCAAATGTTGTTGGCCATTGTGTTTTGTCATATGGTTTATATAGATTGTGTTTAACTCCAAATGAAATTTATTCCACTGCATGTAATGATTGAACAAGTTGTTGCCAAAAGACCCCTAATTAAGGAAAAAGTCTTCCATGTTATGGCATAAAAGATTGAGTCATATTTCTAGGGAAAGAGTAGAAAGGATTGATAAAAGATAATATTCTTTCTACTCTTGACTTTGATGACCTAGAAATATGTGTAGACTGTTGTAGGGAAAAAATGACCAAGATTAAGAAACAAGGGTCAGTTCGCAGTAGTGATCTTTTATAGATTATTCATACAGATATAAGTGGCCCCTACTCACCCACTATATAGTAATAATAAGTATTTTATTACATTCATTGATAATTTTTTTCGATATAGTTATATGTTCTTGATTAAGGAAAAGTCTGAAACTCTTGATAAATTCAAGATTTTCAAGACTGAAGTTGAGAAACAGTTGAAAAAAATCATTAAGATTGTAAGATCTGATTCGAGGAGGTGAGTATTATGGCAAACATGGAGTTGCAGGACAAGTAAAAGGTCCGTTTGCCAAATACTTGGAAGACTTGTGGCATTATTGCTCAATTTATCATGCCAAGGTAGTCCTGAACAAAATGGAGTTGCTGAAAGGCGAAATCGGACACTTAAAGATATGATGAGAAGCATGCAAAGTATGGCCAATCTTCCTAACTATCTTTGGGGTGAGGCTATTAAAACAAGCTTTATATATCCTCAATAGAGTGCCCAATAAGTCTGTTAGCTAAAACTCCTTTTGAGTTGTGGATTGGACGTAAACCTAAGCCTCAATTATTTTCGAGTATGGAAGATGTCCTTCAGAGGTACGTCTTTATGATCCTTATACAAGTAAGATGCATTCTAGATATACTCGTTGTTATTTTATTGGATATTCTGAGTATTCCAAATGTTATAAATTCTATTGTCAAGATGGAGGTGCTAGAATTGTAGAATCACAAACAGCAAAGTTTTTAGAATATGATGTGACTGATAAAAGTGACTCTAATACCTACGAATGAGAATATACAGGTTACAACAATTTATGTTCCTCAACCTATAGATAAAAGTATTGTGGAGCTTGAGCCTGTGGTTGTTCCTATAGAGGGACAAGAACCTCCTATTGTTACTGAGGTTCCTCAACCACAAGATACAGTTGAACAGGTTCCACTAAGGAGATCTATTAGGGAGAGGAGACCTGCTATCTCATCAGATTTTGTGGTATATTTAGGAGAACATGATTATGATATTGGTCATATTGTTGATCCAATTACTTTTACAGAAGCTATTTCTGGTCCTCAATCTGACATATGGTGGGATGCAATGAGAGATGAGATGCAATCTATGAAGCATAATGGTGTTTGGGAGCTTGTTGAGTTGCCTGAAGGTTGCAAACCTATTGGATGTAAATGAGTTTATAAAACCAAAAAGGACTCCAAAGGGAAAGTTGAGAGGTTTAAAAGCCAGACTTAGTTGCCAAAGGTTATACTCAGAGAGAAGGGATCGATTTTAATGAGGACTTTCTCTCCTATGTCCTCTAAGGATGCATTTAGAGTACTTATGGCACTTGTATCTCATTATGAATTTAGAGTTACATCAAATGGATGTTAAAACCGCCTTTCTCAATGGAGACCTTATTGAGGAGGTTTATATGGTGCAACCTGAAGGATTTGTAGATGATAACAATGATCGTCTGGTTTGTAGACTTAAAAGGTCTATTTATGGGCTCAAACAAGCATCCAGACAATGGTACTTGAAATTTGATGAGATAATTACATCTTTGGATTTGTTGAAAATAAAGTAGGACAGGTGCATATATCTCAAGGTAAGTGGGAGCAAATATATCTTCCTCATTCTTTACTGTGAATGATATTTTGCTTGCAAGTAATGATCTAGGCATGTTGCATGAGGTTAAGCAGCTATTGTCTAGACAATTTGACATGAAAGACCTTGGAGATGCATCCTTTGTTCTAGGCATTGAAATCCAAAGAGATAGGTCTCGAAACTTATTGGGTCTCTCTCAAAGAGCATACATTGATCGCATATTAAAAAGATTTAATATGCATAACAGTAATTCTGAAACTGTACCAATCTATAAGGGTGACAAATTGAGTTTGGAACAGTGTCCTAAAAATGATGTTGAGAGAGAGTCAATGAAGAATATTCCTTATTCTAGTGCAGTAGGGAGCCTGATGTATGCTCAGGTTTGTACTAGACCGGATATTGCCTTTGCAGTAGGTCTCTTGGGTAGATATTTATCTAATCCTGGATGGGACCATTGGGTTGCTGTAAAGAAAGTTTTGAGATATTTGAAAGGGACACAAGACTATATGTTAACATATAAGAAGGTTGAAAACCTTAAACTTGTGGGATACACAGATTCTGACTTTGCTGGCTGTAAAGATGATAAAAGATCCACATCTGGTTATGTTTTCACATTGGCTGGTGGTGCTAGTTTCTTGGAAAAGTGTCAAACAGACGCTGTTAGCTTCATCCACTATGCAGGCTGAGTTTGTAGCATGTTATGGGGCAGCTACACAGGGTGTATGGTTACACAATCTCATTGCTGAGATGACCATTGTCAGTTCTGTGTCAAGACCAATTGGAATATACTGTGATAATATTGCTGCAGTATTATTCGCTAAGAATAATAAAAGTATCACAGGGTCAAAGCATATGGAAATCAAATACTTGACCTTAAAAGAGTTGATAAAGAAAGGTGACATTGAAGTAGAGCATATTATGACTGAATGTATGGTTGCTGATCCTTTAACTAAGGGACTCCACCTTAGGTGCTTTTAAAGGGCATGTTGCTAGCATGGGATTGGTTGAGTCATTTGATGTTCTTGGTTAGTGGGAGTCAGTATATATGTTTGCTCTACTTATTTTTGTTTTGTTTGAGACATCATTTTGATGTATTTTGGATTATTATAAATTTTGATAATAATAATCATTGATGATTCAGTCATATGGATGTTTATATTTTGTAAAGTCTTACGACATGTGTCAGTCTTAAGCAAGAGCCTGGGGCATTAATCGTTAGGCTAATGTGTATGTCTTGTGACACATAAAGATATCCTGGATATAAAGTTAATTATAAGACATACTGGTTTAAATTATTTAAACCATAAAGTATTTCTCTTGCATACTTGTTATGCATAAAGTAGAGAAATTGGTGACTGACAAGTAAATAGCACATTATATAAACCATAAAGCTAGTGCTATTGTTACTTGCTACACTACCACATCTAGTTCATGTGGGCAAGATTCATTAGTATTTGTAACCATAGAAAGAATTGTGTCGCATTAATGATACAAATTCTGCTATGATTCAATATTGAGGATCTTGTTTGACAGAATGATACTTTAGAATAGTCTCTTGACCAACATACATTGAGCTCATAAAGTTTTAAAGTATTATCTTGGCATAAAAAAATTAGTCACAATTAATGTCGCCCAAGTGGGAGAATGTTAGATTTTTAATCTAATTATGAGCTTATATCAATTGTGATTAATAGTTAAGATTATATGGTCAAATATGAGACATAAAGTGGGCCATTTATTTTGGTTTAATTATTGGGTCTATTATTCTAATATAATAAGATGTGGATTAATTGTGTAGACCTATTAGGCCCATTAGGGATTGTTAGATGGAGATCATAATGTGTCTAATATATAAAGAGTGCTAGATCCCCTCTCTAAGGATCTGAAAAAATAACGACTAAATTAAGTTTTTCTCTCTCTACCATCTAAGAGACTTAGTCATAAGATTCGGAGAGAAGAATCTAGTGCACTTGATCATTGATCGTGTTCTTGCTTTCGTTCAACATCACGTTGGATCAAAAATCAAGTTCTATCTAATTTTCTCTAAATTAGTATTCTAAGTATTCATGTATGATCTTGGATGTAGAATAATTTTTATTCTATCATGATCCTCATGTAAAAATAAGGGTCAGGGGTTATGGCACCCGAGCTGATGGATGAGGTAAGTAATAGAGTGGTTACCTGGGTCATAAAACCAATACACCTTTTGTTGGTAAAGGCTAGTTTTCTTGTCCTACCTGGGGCCACCATGGCTCCCAAATAGATCTGCAGCTTTATATCGTCGGATTAACTTCCCTCTTTTTAGGAGAATCTAATAAAAGTTCACAAGGAACTCGGGAACTCTAAAGAGTCCCGTCCCGCTATTAAAGGGGACAACAAGATGGGCCCAACACTCAGCGAGTTGGGCTAAATGCCGATAATATGTAATTTGGGGCCTTGGCTACACAAGCCCTGTTTTCTATCTCTGGATTGAAATGAGGGGCCTAGGAGCACTGCCAAAATATTAAGCAGGGATACATGGCTCCTAATTGGGCTCCACTACTCAGTATTAGGGCCGACCCACCACATGATGTCGTGGGCTAGGCTTGTTATATTCAACCCTGACAGTGTTGGATGATTTCTCCGTCTTTCATTCATAGAATAATATGTCAGCAGTATTAGTAGGGTATCTTGGATTCTTGATAAGGAACGTAAGGCTATGGTTGGGCATGAGTTGACCACAAGTCTTCCTCTCGAACAACAAACTTTAATTATAGCTGCTCCACCATGTTAGGCCACTGCCAAGTCTCTGTCATCATCCTTTGGTTGCTTAAGATTTTTTTTTTCTAAAAGAAGAAAAAAAAGAATTTTTTTTTTTGTAAAAGCAAAATTAGAACTCTTTTTTCCTTTTTTTGTGGTCTTGAAATTTTGAAAAAGAGAAGGGGTCTCTTGGAACTCAATAATTTTCCGATGCTATTCAAAAAAATTTTCATTGCCATTTTATTTTTTCAACCTCTCACATAATAATAATAACAATAATAATAATAATATTGTATTTTTTTCAATAATACTAAAAAAATTGCAATTCAAACGGAACCAAGATCTTTTCTTGAAAACATGTATTGGATACTTTGATCATGATCTATATTTCAATTAGAAAAAAAAATTCCAAAAGTTATGAAAAACATTTCAAGACAAATTTTCATTTTCAAGAAAGACTAGGTTCAGCTGACTTTAAACAAACAATGGCATGCTTGGCCAAATAAAGAAAGTGATGGATCAGCCATGCCATGTTACCCTTACCTGGGACACTTTCTTCTGCGGACGTTCGTGATGAGGACCACCTCAACATACTATATTTCAGTTCAAGGTTCGTCCAATCTCCAAACTTTTGAGGAACCACATTAACCCTGCTCTGTAATCTAAATCGAATTAAAATAGGCCAAGAAGCCCTCCTGCTTGTGTACGTTAACAAAAAAAAAAAAAATTAAAACTTAATAGAAAATATGGAAAATTGGCTAAGGAAAAAAAAAATGAAAAATTGATATAATTGACACCCATATTTTTATATGTACTTAGGGTAGCAAATAATAGCTAATTAATATGTCACATAGAGGTAATTCAACCCGACACATTTCAACTCCTGTTTGAAAATCCAATCCACAGTCTAAGAGCGTGAAATTACTCCAGATTGAAGCCAATTTGCAACGGATTAAAATTGCCCTGATGCCTTGCTAAGACAAAATTAGAACAATACAAAGAGGATAATTTTATTATTATTTGGAGTACAATCACTGAAACCTCTCAAAAACTTACAATAATAATACCATAAAAATACTTATGCAAATATTAAAGGGCTTAATGTCCCTTTTAATTTAAGCAATAAATTAACAAAACACGATTATAACTTACACACAGATATTCATAAATATTGAGCGAAGATTCATAACAAAGGAAGACTTTGACTAAATAACAGTGCCGATTGGCAGAGAAGATAACGCTCTTGGTGGATTAATTTGTAAACAATAAGGCTATCAAACAGGTGGACGTGCGCAACGATTGCCGATGGAGCAACGTGCTCTACCACCATAGGAATCCGCGTAGAGTGGATTTTTTGGTGATGTAGGGAAAGGAGGTGGTGGCTGTAGTGCACTGAGGGATATGTGTCGCTGCTCTGCAAGACTACCGCTAAATGGAGATTGCATAAGGACTTCTTGGTCATCGGCTACACTGGTGGTCGTGGAATTGCCCCAGTCGTACTCCTGTCCGAGGCTGCTTTCAATGCTAACACAATCGCCAACCCGCAAATTTGGGCTGAGAAGAAATAGGGCTAGGACTAGGAGCCATGCAACGGAGAAGATGCACTGGCTCATGCTCTTGCTTGATCCCTCCATCTTAATTTCGCTTATATTCCGTTTCAGAAGATTTTTCCTTTACTCTTTAGCACTCAAGACTTGAATAGCTTTATAGTAGTACTGGTAGTCATAATTGATTAAGGAACGTAAGGCTATCGTTGGCCATCCTCCTAAAAGAAAAGTGACGGATCAGCCAAGCCATGTTACTAGGGCACTTTGTTGGAAAGCCGCGGGTGACCATGAGGACCACGACTTAATAAAATTCGTACGTGAGTTTAGTTTTAAAAACTTCTACATTCAATCTCCAGATATTTGAGAAACTACAATTACCCTCATCACTGGAAGCAGTGACATTTAACTGGTTTCGATCTAAGAATTCTACTACACATGCCGTATCAATGAACCGAGGATTAATGGATGTTTTGGATGGTTACTGTAAATGTATTTATCCCATGTTTTAATGACATTTATACAAAATTGATGTATGCATCGGCAACTGGATATTTTCTTTTTTGCACAAAAATGCTGCTGAGAAAAAAAAAGATGACTCAATGTACTTGTCCACCATATATTATAATTAGTATTAGAATAAAATGAGTTTCTATCTTTATTAGCCTAAAAAATTTTAAATTTCATCATTTACACTTTAAAGTTCAATACAGATGCTATTTTAAGAAGAAATTTTTTTTGACACTACTAAAGTCAAATAAATATAATAATTTTGGTTGATATATTTAAGCTACAAGTTACTCAAAGGTATATTAACATTTTGCATGTTTGAGATTGCCCTGCCCCCAATATTGTTAACAGATTCAAGCTACAAGTTCTGATAGTACACTCGGCTTTTGCGCTTTTCCACTCAAAGTAATACATTCTAATAATAATAATAATAATAATAATAATAGCAAACAAAATAAAGAATATTAATCTTGTTGCAGTGTACCTTCTTCCTCTTTCACTTCCCAAATAAAAGATGAAAAATTGCTTTTCCTGATAATGGATCCTAAAATAATATTAGTATTTGTTTATGTTTAAATTAATAATCTATACACTTAACTTATATTAATATGTTTTTGAGTTATAAAGTTTTTAAGTTTTCTTTAGAAAACAACAAATTCTACAAAGGGATAATTTCACATACCTCTCCTGAGGTTTTCTATAATTACAATCACCTCCCCTTAGATTTTAAAATTACACTTACATCTCCTGTGTTTATAAAACAAAACAAGTCCATTTTGATAATATAACCCAAAAATACCAACCAAACACCTTAAAATATCTTGAATTGCTTTTAAATTAGTCATCTATTTTTTATTAACATATCTGTTTGTAAAATTTTAATAGATAAAGTAAATTTTTTAAAATTAATCAGATAACTGAGTTTTGAAGAAGTAATATTTGATGGAGATTAAAAATTTGATGTAAGAATATAAGTACTTTTATGATTAATTAATTAATTTTTTAATATTTATTTTTCTTTTTTAAAAGCAATTAAGCATATTTTAAGGTGTTTGGTTGGTGTCTTTAGGTCATATTATCGAAATAGACTTATTTTGTTGTGAAAAATATAAAACAAGGGGTGTAAATGTAATTTTTTAAAACCTGAAGGGCGGTAAGTGTAATTATGGTAAATCTCAGGAGAGGTATGTAAAATTATCCCTTCTACAAATAATGATTTTTTATTTTAGAACATAAAATGTGCAGAGTATGAATTCATTTTCTTTTGTTCATTATGTACAATAGATATTGAATTCATTTTCTTTTGTTCATTATGTACAATGGATATACAAAAACAAGATTATAAATCCAAAAGAAAAAAAAAACTCAAAGAAAAAAGAGAAGGCCAATAAATTTTGAGATCCCAATTCTGCCTCCTATTTGGCAAAACTTTCAAATGCACCACAAGAATTTTAAAGAACCTGTTCACAGAGCAATGATATGACACGGAAAGCAAAAGATAAAATGGCAACCAAAGCAAAACACACGCAATCGAGTTGAAATGTAAATTGAAGCAAAAATAAAAAATATTATCAAATAAAAAAAGCAAAGATTAAATAAAAACTCTATTCAAATTTAGTTTCAATGTGAATTAAGGCTCGTGTTCTAGCCATAATCCCAATATGTTGAATCAGCCAAAAGCCCAGAGAAATGAAAGACCAAATCAACCCAGCAAGTAAGGAAAAAAAATATAGAATTGACAGGTGGCATTATTGAGGGGAATGAATAGTTGCTGAAGGGGAATGAATGGTTGCTGAAGTGCTTTTTATGTACTAGTTAGACAATAACTGTATCAACTAGATCTATGACCTAAGGTCAATCGTAATTGCCCTAATACAATGAACTAGTCCCTACACAAATTTCTTTTTGTATGTCTCTCAAGATTATCATAGTGTATTCCGCCGGAATGTTAGTTATTCACCTTGTAACCCACTTTTTTTATTATTCGTATCCCACTTAAATGTTAGTTTTCACCTTATAACCCAAAATTTTGTCTAATATTACATCCTATCAACTTCAACTAAGAGGTACATTGCACAATTTTACAAATTAATAAGAGTAAAAATTGCAACAACTTTGGATGTATATTTGGTCAATTCGGAGAGATTAAACTTAATTTCAGGGTGTTAAATTAATATAGTTTTATAATTTGGTCAATTTGGAGAGATCAAACTTAATTTCAGGAAGTTAAGTTATTATAATTTTATAATTTGGAGAGACAAAGTAAAGCGTTCTTCAAAAAAAATTTTTGGATGAATATATTTATTGCTCAGAGCCAAATTGAAAATTTACTCCCTAATTATACATTTATGGTTACACTCAACATTAGACACAAGGTGTCACGGACTTTAGTTCTTACTATTACAAGCTAGTGCAGTATTCGCAGCTACATAAATGATAAATTTCTAGATAAAAAAGACATTCCCCCCCCCCCCCCCGCCAACAACCACTCCCGCCCCGCCCCCAACCAAAAAAACAAAAAGATAAAAAAAGACAATTCTTTGTCTTCTCAAATCAAAAGGCATACTATGCCAGGTAGAGACAATACTGAGAAATAAGTATCCCACAGACAGCAAAATGGATAGTTTTTGAGTTGATTAATCAAGAAACTCAACGTCCAGTAGGATTCACGATCTCAGAGAAAACATTATCAGACTTCCAATTGTCACTGTTAGCCATGGATGTACCAGTTGTAATACTATGGTCCCTTAACATGGCTGCAGCTTTTTGATCACCTCTTGATTCAGAAAACACATCCGTATCATCCTCGGTCGTAGTTCCCAGATCTCCTCCTCCTCCCGCATGGATAATAAGCATAGTAGGAAACAGGGGACAACCACCCTCTTTCTCAGCAGCCTCTTGAAGTTGTAATGCAAATTCAAGCCTCCAAACTACATCATTCATCTCGGGTCTATCCATCCCTTGATCTTTCAAGCAATTGATGGCTGTTTCAGCAAAACTCCTCAAACACTCGGGCGCAATCTCACCCTTCACATTGGGGTCCACAATCTGATCAACGGTCTCTTTTCTGTAACACCGCTTGGCCCATTCAGCCAAATTCACTTGTTCCTTGGGCAAATTTGGAATGATTGCTGCCCTACCACACAACACTTCGAACAAAACCACCCCGAATGAATACACGTCAGACTTGTCCGTCAATTGTTGTCTCTTGTAATACTCGGGATCTAGGTAACCTATACTTCCCTTGACCTGTGTGCTGACGTGGCTGTGCATCCCACCGCTGGGACCCAGTTTGGATAACCCAAAATCTGAAACCTTAGCCACCCATTTCTCGTCCAATAAGATGTTAGTTGACTTGACGTCGCGGTGAATGATATTGTGCTTTGCGCCCGTGTGGAGATATTGCAATCCTTTCGCGGCACCAATGCAAATTTGAAGCCGTTGTTTCCATGATAGAGGTGGATTCTCTGTTTTGTAGAGATGATTTCGAAGAGTCCCGTTGGCCATATAATCATAAATCAAAATCATCTCGCCCTTTTCATCACAATAACCAATTAAGGAAACCAAGTGACGATGCCTTAATTTTGATAGCATCTCGATCTCGGTTTGAAATTCGCGGGCCCCCTGACTCGAGGAAGGATTCAATCGCTTGATGGCAACGGTGGTGAGATCATTGTCTATGTAACCTTTATACACGTGTCCAAATCCTCCAGTTCCAATCACAAAGTTGGGATTGAAGTTGGCCGTAGCTGACCTGATCTCCTCGAGTAAAAATCTTCTACAAAGATCGGACGGCAGTAAGTATGTGCCTGACGCGCTAGTCTTTGTTGACCTTGACGCGGTTGAAAGTTGGACCCACGAAGACTTAGAAGAAGTTTTTTGGTCAAAGTCTGTCACTCCTCTCCGTTGCCGGCTAAACAAGAAACCCAGGATTAAAACCACTGCTGCCCCTCCGACCACCCCTCCGATGACAGCAAAAAGCACACGAGACTTTCCACTGCTCTTCTTCTTAGCCGGTTGATTCCTGTTAGGTGCCGATGAATTGGGATCAGGATTGGTACCGGCCAGACTACGTTTGCTGTCGGAGCTACTCAACTTTAATATTTCTAACCCATTCAAGATTGCTTCAGCGTATTCTGGAATGACGTCAAGGTCCGGATGCAGACCAAGAAACAAGTCTTGCTTGGTCGGGTGACCGCCTGGTGGGTTTGGGACAAATACAACGTAGTCTCTGAAGATCGGGATTCCGGGGCCACCGGTCCAAAATATAACATCAGCCTCTGGCTCAGCTGTTCTGTTACTAATGTATATTATGAACACCCGTTGGCCCACCTTTATTATGTCAGGATTGATCTCGCAAAAATGCAACCTCAGGAGATAATTAAACCCAGAATCAACGGAAAAGATCCAGCTCAAGTTGAACCTGGTGCTATACAGTCCCATCGCCCTCGCTGTAGTATAAACTATCGGAGGAGCGGTGTAATTCGGGGTTTGTGAAGTGTACTTGACAGCAATTGAATTATTCCTCAAGGAATTTCCTTTATCCGCTCCCCAGACGAAATTGTCATCCGTAGACCATACTCGAAACATCCCACTATCATTTACCGCTGCAACAGCTGATCCTCCAACATTGAACATGTAAAGAGTTTCGAAGGCAGTATTGTTTTGATCAAGCTCATACGGGATGTTCGGACTATTGACGTATTTGAGTGGATTATTAGAATCATGGTTGCCCATGTAGAGATTTTCAGGAGTTGAAACAACCTCAATTCCGTTAACAAAGGCGAAGGAATTCGAAGAGGGCAAAAAGGTAACGTTGAGAGATTGACTGTTCTGCACATTGATGATGAATTCTTTAACAACATAGGCTTCTGAGAATTCCTCGGCGGAAGCTTTTCCGGCCGAAACTGTAAGAAATGCACTAAAGTTGCTGAGAAGGAGGTATTGATTAGCCATAACTGCGAAATAGGACTCTGTTATGCTGAGGTTGTTGGAGTAAGCGTATGGAACAGGGTAGAAGTAAAGGCGGAGGAATTTCTTGCCGGGAGAGACAAAGAAGGTGTAGGAAAATTGAGAGCGAATGATGCGGGCAGTTAGATAAGGGACTTGGCTGACTGAGGGGAGTTGTTCGGTGGCTGTGGCTGCGGATGAAATACTTGCCATGTTCGTTGGGGAGAATTTTGAGCCGGCATCGCTATCCCAGTTCCGGCCATCGGATGATGTAGTTTTTGAGGACGAGCCGCAGCTGAGGAGGATGTACTCTGTGGGAGTGTAAGGCGGATTGTCAGCGGCAGCTGTGACGATGAACAACAGATTGGAGAGAGAGAAAAGGTGGAGAACATAGGTGAACATCGCTGCTAGCGTTTAGAGAGAGTAAATTGGAGTTGATCCTGATTCTAGATCCCTTTTTGTGAAAATTCTTTACGAAATATATGGCCAAGGTTGGTCCTTATGTTATATAATCATAAAATGGTGATGAAGAACGGGACTAGTATTTTTTTTTTTTTATCAATAGTCAATTGAGTCTTCGAAAAACTGAGTCTGAACTACGGCTAAACGAATATATTATATATTTATTTAAATTTTTGATGAAAGATAATGTTTGAACTTTTGATTTCTTATCCCATTTAACCATTAAAAGCCTTTTTGTGGTGAGTGGTTTGGTTAAAGAATGGTACTAGTATTATGCTAGTATTTATTAAGCAGGGATAACAGTCGGTGTGGAAAAAGGATGCAAGTAACTGTGAAGTCTTGCGAGGACTCGCCAAGTTGGAAAAGTCGTTGGGCTGATTCAGGACGTCACAGGAAGGAAACGTACAGATACTGGAGTTGAATTTGACTCTTCAAAATATCAAGCAACTTAGGCCAATTTCCTTTTTTCATTTTAAAAGTTGAATCTATTAGCACTTAGTACTCTATCGCTAGAAATATTTCAAATAATATACATCAAACAATTTTGTACAGTAGTGTTTAGCTGATTAGGAAAGTGACAAATTCTGTTTTGCTTGTAATAATTTGTTGGAAGTTACTAAAAATTCTCAAGTCTTTTAGTCTATTAATCTATTAGAGAAAAACTAACGGTGGCAGCTAGTGGAATTCTTGGAATAGTCCTCTACAAGACTTAGCAGCCGACTAGCCATATGGGGACCGGGGTAGTGGTTGTCTTGACCGAGTCTGCTTACCCTAGGGAAATTGAGTGGCTGGACCGTGGAGTGGCCTCCTATAACCTGCAACATTGTGACTGAGAAATTCCCCACTTTGATGTTCAACGCCACCGAAGAAGCAACCTGCAAAAGTGCCAGTGCAATAGACATCTGCATTGTTATGGGCAGAAGAAGTTGAAGCTCCTTGCAAGTACTTTCTTCCCTATGGCTGAGCAGCGAGCAATAAAACTAGGGTAAAAACACAAGTATTTCTCTCGAGTCTGAAGTCCATTCCACATCCACTAGGTTTATCTTGTTATCTTTGCTCTGAACGATGAAGTTAAATGACTCTTTTGCCACTGATGAGATACTACTAGAGAGATGCAGGAGTCGGGGGACCAAGAATACACAAAATTATATTAGAATCAACCTAGTAATTGGTTGCAGAATTTGTAGGATATATTCCAACAAAAGAAATAAACAACACCAAGTACCACTAATTGTCTTGTGAAAAAAAAAATCAATTTTGTCGCGAGGCAATACCCTTTTTTATGACATTTTTGACATCCTTTTTGGCTGTAGGGCAATCCCATTTTGGATATAGCATCTTAAGTCTTGTCAGATAATTGAACCTTTAGCTGGAATGCAAATTGGAAATATCTTTTTCTTCTCCAAAAAGTTGAAAATGTCATGATTAGTTGTCAATTGCATTTTGTTGCTGTCAATAGATTGTAGCATGATTTTTTTTTTCTATGTTTTTTGGCCAGTTGCCTTTTGTTCCTGTCAACAAGTTGTAGATTATTTTTTCTTCACCTTTTTTTTTTTTTGGCCGTTTATTCAAGAGAACAAAGTGCTTAACTGTTGAAGCGAAAGAATTAGAAAGGAAAACCAGAAAATGTCATTAATTTACTGAATCAAAATAACATTACTTATTACTACCTGATATCATGATCAGTAATTCTACTAGCATGTGTACATTGTTAATCAAATACTAGTATGTTAGTTGTCAAGCCCATGAAATATGAGTATAATTCACACTGGCAATATAATGCCTCTATTATTTTCCAAATAATTAACCATTAGCAAGAATCCAAATTAGAAATAATATCATGTACCTGCTGCAACAAGTTTCATTTTATACATTCAAATCAACAAGTAGTGGCATAAATTGTTCCCTTTTTCAAATAAACATGATTTATTAGCATGCAACTACTTGTTTTTACTAGCACTGTGATTGGTAATCAAGCAGTATGTATTATTACACAATTAAGTAATTTCAATGTCGAACCGAAAGGAAAAAAAAAATTGACATCAATTATTGACGATTAGGCTTCTTTAAGCATTATTACCTATTGGTTTTGCCTAACAATGAGCATAAAGAACATGACAGGAGATCTCTATACCTATGTCAAACTTTAGCGAGGTAAACGTAATTTACCAAACAATCTATGACATGCTCCAGAACTGAAAAGAATTCTTTCATTTGTTCACTCTTGATCTTGTGGCCTCCTTTCACCATTGATGGTTGGCTACAAAGCTGCTGGCGAAGCTAATAAAAGTTTCTTCTTGAATATCTTTTTTAGTGTCTTTAAATTTCAATCAGCTTAGCACATAGATTCCTGGTGTTAAAGTGATAAGCATTTGTATTGTATTTAGCTTATGCTTTTTGAGCATCCCACTCAACCATTTTTCTTGTTGCTTGTTGCCTGTGACTATGGTATTTGTAACTACTACAGATATAGTTATTAGGCGTGGAGGGATTTTCAAATGGGTCCGAAAATTTGTGCTTATTGGTAGCGAAGGTTGAAATTGGTTGAGAGAAATTTTGAGCCATTATGGCAGTCATGGTAAATGTACTTCTTTAGAACTTGGTGGCAAGAGTCATCAAAATAGATTCTTGATTTGCAAGTTGCCCGATAACTATCATATTTTTGTACTGTCTGTGATCTTGCAGGTACAATTGATGGGGAATGAATTGGTCTGGTTACTGCAAATTGAAGTTCATGGAGCGGCTGGCAGCAAGGTAAAAACTTTGGATGTCTTAGCAGTACTGTTGTATTTACATGTAATGAATATTAGTAGAAATCTTTAACAACAATAATCACTGCTATGTTTGTCCTCTCAGACTTGTCTTGCTAAATTAAGCTTGCTCCCTCTCTGCCTTATGCATGTTCAGATTTGCATTTTTGCTACATTGAGTCAATGAAATAATTTCAGTCTGTCAAATTACCATTTGAGTAATTGTTAATAATTGATCTGTTTGTCTAGGGTGCCCGATATACCAAAATTTGGCTAATGGCTCTATTTTATACTTTAAGTACCTGTTCAATTTAAGCTGCCGTTGACTACAAAATAAATTTGAATGCTTGTGGAGAACGAGAAATGCAATAGTTCTCAATTCAAAGTTTATTACTGAAGAGTTTGATGCGTCTGTTATTTTATTACAACCATCGTATCAAATGATATGAAATAATTCTAGTGCTACACGATAATGTCAGTTCTGTTACACTTCCTCCAGCACTTTCTGCAGCTTCTTGCAGCCTAAGTGCAGCCTCAAGACTTCCCACTATGTCATTCATTGATCGTCGTTTAGTTCCCCTATCAAACAGACATTTACTGGCTGTTTCTACAAACATCCCAAGGCATTCAGGTGCTATTTTACCTGCTAGGCATGGATCAATGTGGCCAGAGAGGTTATTTCTTATGCCTGATTTTATCCACTGTGAAAGAGTCACCTGATCA
>JAMWEH010000680.1:0-37711 GCA_024721245.1 Mitragyna speciosa
GTTGATTTAATTATAAACATGGGAGAACGTATATTGCACTGGTTTCTGGTTCTAGAAGAACTAATTCTCTTTATGTAATCCAGAACAGATACAAACTTTGGATTTGTCATCGATAGAATTTCCCATTGAAAGTTGAAGATACAGTATGGATTTTGCTCTGGGTGTCAGTTGGATTCTATATCTTGGGCATATTCAGTTGAAAGAAGTTGGTGTTTATATTTGGCTATCAAGGTAACAATTACAATTATGATAACAAGAATAAAACATCACACAAATCAATCCAGAACAGAGTAATGTTTGATTTAGCATCGTAAAAAGAGTAAAAAGAATTAGTAGTAAGAACCTGATAGGGTCTAAGAGAAGAGTATACGGCTGTACATCCGTAGTTCATAAAAAGGCTTGTGAAGGGTAATGAACAATAGAAGTTAAGACCAGGTGTAGGAGAATGAAAAGAATGGCAAAAACGGGGAGTCCAGCACATTCCAATCTAGGTCCAGCCTGCTCAAAAGAAAACCATAAAGAAACCCATGGATTGAGTTCTTTTGGGCTTGCGGCACTATTCATATGGGCAATGAACTACTCCTCTGGCTGAAAGTTGAATCTCCAAAAGTACTGCTTGATCTAAGATGAAGAGAATAGAAAAGAAACAAAGAAAATGTTAGCAGATCATTTCATTCTTCTTGTCCTTTTCCCCTCGTCAGAGTAGCACCACATTGTAGTTTGCTATATTTAAGGTTTTACCGCTTCATCGGGGACCATTTTGTTTATGTAAAATAGTTTTACCTTTAAAAGGTTTATACAGTATATAAATACAGTGAGATGCCGGAGCATCTCATGTAACACATGTTACTGATCCATAAGAAAAGAAGTTAATATGTTGAATCGGAATTAACATAGCCAATCAGAAGTTAATATGTTGAATCAGAATTAACATACTTAGCCAATTAGTTTAAAGATTGTTTGAATACCCAGATTCATGAATTAAGATTTGGGACTCACCGTAAAGGCTACGAACTAGACGGTAGCTTTAGCATGGATGCTTGCATTTAATTTGGCAGCATTCACAAAGAATGCATGTGTTTCTGCATGTCTAAAAGTGGGTCTTCTTTTATTCATCTAAAGGCTTATTGAGGTTCTTATTAGCGATCTTTTATGAGGAATGCGTTGTCTTAAGTGGTAATGTGTTACCCTTTGAGAAATTATTCTTCAGTCTGGGATATTGAGTTGCAATTTTAGTTTTTACATAAATATGAAAATAATTGCCAATTATGTTCTGCAGAGTATATGTTGTTTCATGTGTTATTAATGTAGAGTAAGTTATCATCTAATTCCCGGTGGGTTTCTAGTTCTGCAAATCTGCATTGGACCTATGGAATATCTGTCTTATAGACATTAATTGCGGATTATGGTCTAATCTTCTCTTCATTCTTCGCAGATTTCACAAGTTTGGGAGCTTCCAGGTCTCAGTACTTCTGAAACTCACCATTCCCGAAACTTCACCTTCTGAGTGGAGCAGATTTTATCAGTCTGCAAATATTGCACTTTGTCCTCTTGCTCTTTTGTATTCTTGCAGATCATTTATGCCTTTAAATCATCCTGTTCTTTTTCTTTTTCCCAGTATTCATTTTCCACTGTGGTTTATAGTACTTTGTGGAAGCTGTTCTCTAGCAATTCTTCATTTTGTAGTTCGAAAGGGAACCCCCCAAGACTGAGCAAATCCCTGTAGTACTTGCAGCATTTGTGATGAGTGTATTCTGGATCTCAACTGTTGCTGGTGAGCTCCTGAACTGCCTTGCAGCTCTAGGAGCACTTCTAAAATTGCCCCCAGCAATCCTTGGGTTGACGGTACTTGCATGGGGAAATTCAGTTGGCGATCTAGTTGCTGATGTAGCACTTGCAAAAGCTGGCCAGCCAGCCATGGCTATGGCTGGGTGCTTTGCTTGTCCAATGTTTAACATGCTTTTTGGGCTTGGAACAGCTTTGGTGATGCAATCAGCTAATGTCTATCCAGAAGCTTATGCCCTCCGCTTCCATATTAGCATTGTCATGGCATTTATTTTCTTGCTTTTAAGCTTGATGGGATCCATGTTGGTGGTAACTTGGCACCGGTTCCGGGTTCCGAGATTTTGGGGGTTCTGCCTTGTTGGGCTTTACGCTATTTTCATGGTATTAAGCCTGATCATTGCAGCATTCTCTTTATGATTCTGAAGATGGGGAAGAATCTAAGATGTTGCATTATCATTTATAGACTGGGTTGAATATGTCACAAAAAGCCGACTTTCAGGACATTTCCGTGCTATAAATGCTCTTGACAATTTCGTCATAAAGATAAAGGATATCGAGCATTTTTTGACAGAATGATAGTTGTTCACGTCTGAAGAATTACATCTAACCAAAGACAAGAATTTGAGGAATTATAGAGTTGTTCCTGCGAAAATAAATACCTTATATTCTTGTACATCTATTCTAAACTCTGGTATTTCATCTTCCCTTGTTTCACCAATGATGGTAGCTTGGCTTCTTGCTCTCCAGGTAGAACAGAAAAATGGTCTGATTGTATCAAAGATATTGAACCTTCCTAGAAGCAGCAGCCACCTTTGTCATCCTATGGTACCCGAGAAGTATGCCGGCCACCAACGGAGATGCCTATAAAAGAAAATTGATTTTCCATTTCTTTTGTTATTCACACTGAACAAGAATGGTGGATTCTTTTAGTGATGGATAAATTATTGATCTTGTGTTTGTTCTTGGTTGGCAATGTACAAGAGATTGTTCATTCGCAACCCCTGGTGTATGTTCCAATTCGTTTAGTGTGGATTGGCAAAGAAATAAAACCATACTACTGCTTTCTAAGCATTTCAAGCCGCTCTGTAGTGTTGCATTGTTGAGGAAGATTATTATACAAAACAAAGTTTACTTGTGGACTGAGGGGAGATCAGCTTGGGCATGTCGCAGATGAAGTGAGGATTTTGATCTCTCAGTTACTATGTGGTAAAATGTGTTCGGTCAGATGCGATGATTTGCAGATGTTAGCTCAACATGCGAAATCTGTTGATGATTTTGAGGTTTGGAGATTATCTCCATCGGATTGTATATTCCGACTCTTTAGATGATTCTGATTGCGGCCTTCATGTTTGAATGGAAATTATTAGATTTTCTAATATATATATATATATATATATATATATATATATATATATATATATATATTAGGGGTGTAAACAAACTGAATAACTATCTAGTTCAAGGACAACTCGAGTACTTTAAGTGTTAGAAATCGAATAATAAACTTATGCTATAGCACTTGAACTTGATTTAGTTTCTCTATAATAAATCATAGTTTAAAATGCTTATAATTTTGTACAAGATAAAATCATATTATACAAATATTTAAAATTTTAATCGTGTATATATAAAATAAAGTAAGCATGTTTCCAAATTAGGAGAGCAATTCCTGTCATGTTCAAAACACAAGGGCCGGACTGTTGATTTCTTTATTTCTTTATAGTCTAAATCACAAAATGTCCTCCTGTAATGTTGCATCAGTGGCAAATTGCCCTATGTATTTAGAAAATACACAAATTATTTCTTGAATTGATAAAATATATTGCTACCGTTCTATGCATAATACTTTGACAATTTTTTCTTTTTCATGCTAAAATCTAAGATTTTTATACCACCTATAAGTAGGTAAAACAAAATTATTATAAAGAGAGAAATTTCAAACACATGAGTTGCAAAAAGAAAATAGTTTTGTTACTTTTGTTACTCGATGAAGTTGGCCTTGCATTGTTTCGGTTAGAAATAAAAGTTTATAATTGCTATATTTTTATTGTTGTCACTAACAGAATTAACATTACCAGCCTTTTTTTATGCTCTATTTTGAATATATTTGACAGAATTTAGTCTTCATTTTGCAAGTTGCTCATTATATATCATAGCAAAAAAAGAAATAATTTATGTATTTTTTCATAATTTTTCCATCCTGAATACATATAATAAGATTAGTTTGTGACAAATTTTTTTGCAATTTTAGAATCATGATTTTGATTTTTTATATAAGAGTGCAACAACAATATTAATCTCGAGTAGTAACCTTATTTTGTTTCTATATAACAAATTAACAAGTATAGCAATGTTAAAAAATTATGAGGGCAAATTTGCCCTCATAAAAGTGAAATGTACGTAAAGGGGTAATTTGTTACTAAAGCAGAAGGCAATTTGTATATTTCTAAACATAGAAGGTAATTTGCTACTTATTTAATATTATAGGGGGCGTTTTGAGATTAAACATTCTTTTTATATTGAAGAGTAAAACGGCAAAGAAAATTGAATGCTTATATATCAATTAAGCCCTCACTGGAATCATATCTTTGGGCACGGTCATCTATTCGCCTCAGATTATGGTTTAATTCAAAGGTTAAGAAAATGAGCAGACCGAAGAAAGGGGAGAACGACAAGCTGAATTTTTTACAGAAAAAAAAAAAAAAAGGAAGGAAGGGGGGAAAATAAGAGTTAATATATATATATATATATATATATATATATATATATATATATATATATATGGTCCTCCAGAATCAGAAAGTCACTCTCTTTCCGCTGGAGAACCAGACAAATCATTTGGTCCTGTGATAGAAACTTAGACCATATCGAAACCTCAAAAAGCGAACTGCCTTTCTTATATAACGTACAGAACAATCTGCTGTCAGCGCGTGCATGCACGTCATACCATTGTTTATTACCCTTTCTGTTGACAAAATTTCTCCTCCCTTTGCATTCACAGGTACGCTTTTCTTCTTTCTTTTTATTTATATGCTTTTCCCAAAAAAAAAAAAAAACCTGAGAAAACCCATAATGGAAAAATTGCTTGGTGCATGTGGGATTGTGATTCTTTAATTGTTTTTCCAAATTTGGGTATTTTTTTGAGTAATATTATGATTTTCATTAGTGGTTTCCAACATGGATGAATGATGTATTCTATTACACGTTTATTTTGTTTATTCATGATTATAAATTTGTATGTTTTCTTTAAACTTAATTTTCTATTTTTCATTGTGAATTTCCTGTATGCAAACTTTGATGCAGAATGGGCAAGGTAACTTTTCTTTGGAAGGGGGAAAAAAAAAGAATTTCAGAATTGAGACCTTGTTCCAGGACAAAAAATAAAGACTTTAACCCCAGAACTATATATATAGGATCCTCAGGTGATAACTAGATATAAAGAAAGCTAGACGAAATAAAATGAGGTCAACGAGAGGTAGAAAGTGATATGCAGTTTGAGTTTTTGTTAATATTTATTAGGAATGCTTATATAACTTTCGCCACTTTTGGAATTCCATATATTTTGATATATGATGTTGAAATGAAAAAGAATCACCAGTCCTGCCTGAATTTCTGTTGTGGGGATGTTTTATTTTACAATGACTGGATGATAATTCAAGAGAATGAGGAAGTGATTTGATGGTTGGATTTGGAAGAGATAGCAGTGTACAGGTGACCCTAATGGAGAACAGAATCCTATAGGATTTCTTGATCATAGCCAAAATTAGGAATTGTAGATTAGCCACAAGGAAGAAAAGTGGTGTAATGTGATAAATGCTAACTAAAGCAATTGGCGTGCTAGATCTTTTGCTTCAAAAGATTAAGATTATTAGATATCTTTGCTGGAATATTATTATCTGTGACTGGTAGTTACCTTCTTGCGTCTAGCCGGAATTGGAACGACTTCATCCTCAAGTTATTAGTTGTAAGTAGTCTGTTTTATAAGGGACATTTGACAAATTTCTCATATAGTTATGATTGTTGTATGATTTCTTTTTCATTTCCCGGTTATTTGGTGTTTGGCATTGCTTGTCGGTGTGTGAGTGTGCCTCACTGTGGTTTGTTGTTCATGATTTGTCTTTTTTATGTGTTTGTAAGTTTTGCTTTGATTGGAGTGGCAGATAATTGGATGGGATTTGGGGTTAGAAATTCAGAATTCTGCTACGGTAACATTTTGGTGTGATATCTCATTCTCTTTATACCAGTTGGAAAACATATACAATGAAATATTGGTGATAAGTTGGTTCCAACGTTACATGCCTTAATATGGATGGCATCACTTAACGAGAAGCTCAAATATAAGTTCTCATATAATTCCAGAACTTTACAGATGTATATATTTCATTTACTCAAGGTGATTGAGTTGCAGTTGGTTTTGGTCCTTTATAGGAGTACATTTCGCTCCCCCCTCTACCCCAAAAAAAAAAAAAACAAAACAAAAAACAAAAAACACAAAAAAACATGCTCATTTGTAAAGTCAGGGGAGAAGAGAAATTGGAGTGGTAATTTTTTTTTACTGTTTTTTTTTTTCTTTTTGGGGTGGGGGGTTGGGAAATGGAAGGGTGTACATGGTGAGAATTGTGAGGAATTCAGTCAAGTCTCTTCCATGGAGAAATTGGGGAGTGATTGAGAGAAACCTACTCGGTACCTTCTGCTGTTCTGCATGGAACTTAATTTTTGAATTGGTAGTGAACATGAGTATATTGGCTCTGATCTGGGTAAAGAAGTTATTTGTCACATGGAGGTTTACTGCTAATTATGATGGTATGAAAGTTCTTATGACTTATTAGTGAGACAGAAAAGTGCTCTATGAAATATTAGGATAATTTTCTGAGCGGCCCTTCTGTAATTGATGGAAATTTTTCAGAAAGAAGTGAATGAATTCAAAACTTGGTCATAGGTGACCTAAAATGCATTAATTTGACATTTTTTGAGAAATTTGTTTTTGATGTTTTGCCAACTACCTTTATTTATTTTTTTTTAATTTTACATTTAAACCTTGTTAGTCTTAATGCAAACAGAATGGATCAGCAAGATCATGGCCAACCTCAGGTCAGTGGCATGCCTCAGCTTTCATATGCCACAAACACATATGAGGTGAGGCAAATGGCTGGAAATCCTGGTCAGGGATCTTTGGTGACGTCAGTTTTAGCCAGCCAGTCCACTGGTCAAACAGCAGGAGTTCAGCTTGCAGAACAACAACAGTGCATACCATCAGATACACCAGCAGCAGCAACAGGAATTGCAACAACAACTTCAGTCCTTTTGGGCAAGTCAGCGCCAAGAGATTGAGAAGATTTCTGAATTTAAGAATCATAGTCTTCCCTTAGCAAGGATTAAGAAGATCATGAAGGCTGATGAGGATGTAAGAATGATATCAGCTGAGGCACCAATTGTCTTTGCCAGGGCATGTGAGATGTTCATTTTGGAACTGACTTTGCGAGCTTGGAATCACACTGAGGAAAATAAAAGGAGGACACTTCAAAAGAATGACATTGCAGCAGCAATTGCAAGAACTGATATCTTTGACTTTTTGGTTGATATAATACCAAGGGAAGATCTGAAAGATGAAGCACTTCAATCAGTGCCTAGAAATGCAATGCCATTAGGGGCATCTTCTGATTCTCTACCTTACTATTTTGTGCAGCCACAACAGTTAGCACAGGCTAACGCTCCAGGACTGCCCATGAGCAGGCCTGTGATGGATCCTTCTCTGTATGCACAACAGCCTCACCCCTACATGACTTCTCACTTATGGTCAGAGGCACCACAGCAGCCTCAGTCACCTTCAGATTCTTAGTTGCTAAAAAAACACTCATGGAATGATGTGAGTACATATGTGAATTTTAGCTCACTCATTGATGCTGAGTTTTTAACTTGCACATCTGGTTAGCTGAAAATTAATTTGGCATTTTAAGACAGTGTGTTTTCTTGCTTTGTTGCAGCTTTTGGCTCTCACAATTTCCCATTTGACCTGGATGTTCTTGACGAACAATTTCTGGGTAAAAGCTTGTTAAAAAAGAAGGATCAGATGTTAGTCAGAAAAGCAACTTGGGATCTATACTTTTGTCATGTTAACAACATAGCATGGAACTTCCTTATTTTGTTTATCCTATCTTAACTCAAATGGTAGTCAGAAAAGCAACTTGGAATCTTTAAGTTTGTTAAGTTCGTAACATAGTACGTAACTTTCTTACATGTTTATCCTATCTGAACTTTACCACTATTTCGACTTTCGAACCTGATGTATACTATTTTCTGTTGGTATTAAGTAAACATAAACGTTAGATGTATTCTTTGGACGCCCAGCACCCGTAGTATATTTGCTACCTTACGTATGTTATTTTGCAGGTTATTGTAACCTGTTCTGATGGTATTGCATTTCTAGAGGTGTTTGGGAATTATATTTATGTTGATACCAAATTTGTAGCTGGTGGCCAGTTAACTGTGGGAAATCCTTCTTTGGAAACATGAAAGTAAATAGCCTGCCCACGTATCTTGGGGCCAATTTAGAGCCTGAAGAGTTGAGTCTTTAATTGACTTCAACATTTGAGGGTGGGACTGTAGTCAACGTAAAGAGTATGCTAAAACTCTCTGAAAAAGGAGCAGAGACTAGCGACAAAATGTAAGAAAGCAACTCAAGGACCTCCATTGGCAAGATGAGTTGGAATAGTAAAACTAAAATGATTAACAAATTTCTTCCTTAATTGCTTAGGAACAGGAAATAGATCTAACGAGATGCAAGTGCAGGCTTGATGCCTGAGAGGCAAGATTGCCTGTAGCTTATTTTTGTAATATTTAAATCAGCAAGTGAAATACTTAAAAATTGCTTCAAACATTTTTGAACCACCATTAAATTGCCTCATGTTAAACTAGTACATACGGGTGGAACTATTAGTAAGGATGGAAAGATAAAAAGAATGGGTCAATAGCAAAGGAGAATCAGTTTGGCTGACCGATCAAGCGTTTTAGATGACGACTTTCAGTTCTTTTGCTAATTCCTTATGCATCATATGCTGATGTTCTTGACGTGCTTAGTAATTGCTTGTGTTGCAATACAACAAATGTTTAATGTTGGCTAGCTAACTGGGGAATATTGTTCTTAGAAACAGTAATTTTCCATGGATTTCTGAAATATTTTAGATCAGATTTGAGTCTCAATAGTTGAGATTTCAATTGTCTTGGAAAAAGTTAATAGTAAAGATGCTATTGCAATTCTTGAGGTGTTTGGTAATGTCTTGTGTAGCGATATAATATATTTTAATGTTGGCTGGCTAATTGGGATAATTCTTTTTACATACCATAAAATTTTAGAAGATTTTAAAGATATTTAAAATAGATTTGAAATTTTAACAGTTGAAATTTTAATTATCTCAAATAGTTAAGGATCAAATTACTGTCACACCAGAAATTTAAAAAAATATAAATATAGTCAATCACGCTGTATCTTGACATGTACACTCATTTCTTAAAGTAACAAGGTACATACAAAGTTATTTTAAGGTATTTAAAATTTTAAGGCATTTTTTTAAAAAAGAACAACTTGAAAAGCTTATAGATCAGTAAACTGGTCTCACTGGTTTGACCAGTCGGATCGATGTGGCTTCTCTGTTTTTCAAGAAAGTATTTGCTAACTGCCACCAATTATGTTCTGCTCCCAATGCGTGCCTGGTGCCGGCTACCATACGCACAAAATGCATCTGTTTACAAGGCATGGAATCGTGATAACTAGATGTAAAGAGATAGAGAAGGGCATAGGTTCAATTCCAAAGGTTAATCAGTTTGGTCGGCTGATATGGTTAAGAAACGATGCCCAGTTTTTCTTTGCCCGATCCCCATCAATCATATGCTGATCGTATTGCAACTTTTTAGGTGTTCGGTGATTACCTTTCTGTTAATACATACAGATGTACCTGATGGTCGTTTTAAGAGCCAAAATCAAGTTATAGAGAACTAAATAGTGAAATATTCTGTGACGGAATTACCTTGAATAGTTAATGATAAAAAGAAGTCACAATTTCATACAAGATACAAATCAATCTAGAGATCTGCGCTCATTGTTTATTTTTTTGTTTAGACAATAGGTTCATGTATAAAAGGGTGTAACCTATGCATATAAGGTCAAATTCCAAAAATGACGTCAATGTCAGCCACATTCAGCATTCCCTGCCCAATAACGTTCTCAAGAAATTGAACTGAGATGTAGTTTTGATATACTTAGTGGCCTTTGTTCTAGTCCTCCATTACAACAAACAATTTTGAGACTAACTTAGGTGGTCATCAAACTTTGGTAATAATAAAGTTTATCCACCCAAATTTAAAAGTTTCTAAAAATTCACTCAATTTCAAAATATTTAAATAATTTTCATTCTGTCGATTTTCAACTTTTACTTCTTTCTCCACCAAGCCTGCTTGCAATCCACCATCCGGAATTTAATGGGACTGCCTAGCCCAGCATAAAGTTATTCTTTGGAAAAATCTATATTGCTAGCGCGCGATGCGCAGCAAGACTTGCTGCTTACCACCTAGTAACCAAATTTAAAGAGTATGCTAAATTTCTCTAAGAACAGAACAAGGTCGGGAATAATTCCATGCCAAGGCCAAATCATGGACAATTCATCCAAACATCAATATGGTAATAGTCAACAGAAATTCTATAGAAATTGCGATGAGTGTTCAGTAGTCAGCATTTTTTGTCACATATCTACAAGGTAAAGGACATGTAAGAGAAACAAGCATACAAAACGCTAATGAGTGCACTTTTTCATGCTATATCATATTTGTTTAGCTTTCATTACGATTCCCTCCAGAATTCCATCAGTACCAAAATTACCAGAAAATTGATGAGGATCAACTGGACCAGGGAGATTGAAGGAGATGGAGAAATTTCCCGAAGGACAAAGATTCTGAGATTGCATCTCAAACACCTGAGAGTATTTGTAGATTGTCATCTCACCAGTGGTCGTCACTCCTTTTATTAAAAACTTTACCATCATTCTCCACTTCGCAGCTGAATTCTCCTGCAGGCAAGAGATAGTGAGAAATTATTTTTTCCAATAGATAAATTAAATGGTGATACAGAAGTAACACCAAAAACGAAGACAGAATAAAGATACAGCACAGTGTGCTAAAGGAAACAATCAAGCAAAGTATATCCAAAAGAGAGATGACCAAGTGTGTAAAGCAGACGATGGATACAGATAGAGTTGATAGCTTGCCGTATACCAAAAGTACAATAAGAATAGAAGTACTGCATAAAAGCAAAATGAGACCAACTCTTGATATCTGTATATTGGCATGTCTTCTACGTTATGTCTCGAATTTTCTTTATTAGGTGGATGGAAAAGATATATGTAATTGAACAAGAAGTTGAACTAACGTGCAAGTCATAAATGGGGTTATCCAGCTAATTTGTACAACTTACTTTCGTCCCTTTTCACTCCAGGAAGTGACACTCGGAATAGGTAGGAATCATCACTCTCGCCAATGTCTACAAGTCCTAGAACAGGTCCTAGTTGTCCCCTGGCTGCACTCCCAGTCACAGAAAATCCATTCTTAGTGGCTGCAACAATGTTACTCCAAACCTCCCTTGATGGGCAAGAAGGAAGGAATATACTTCTTGGCTCACAGTGATCTGCAGAAAGAGTTTTTGTGGGTGATGGAATGGTGACATAATTCATTGGAGAATTAGCACAAGGAAAGTGATTACCTAAAGGTATTGTACCATTAGATGGCATATTATGTTCAGGAGGTGTGCCAGTATATGGTACAATACTAAAATGTTCCAAAGAGCCATGGCGTAGGGGATCTTCAGACTTAATTTCTTCTTGCACTGTCACACTATATAAGATCTCATTGTCTACAAAACTGTGCAACATTGCACCTGCTCTGTCCAGATGGAATTC
Source organism: Mitragyna speciosa (assembly GCA_024721245.1). Classification (NCBI taxonomy): domain Eukaryota; kingdom Viridiplantae; phylum Streptophyta; class Magnoliopsida; order Gentianales; family Rubiaceae; genus Mitragyna; species Mitragyna speciosa. Next base: position 11,730 of record JAMWEH010000680.1, read on the forward strand.
TTTTAGCCCTGTTAGCCTCTTAAACCTGTCAATATCTCCTGGTTTTATGTATGAGATGTCTGGCTCACTAATGAAAACAATATTCTGAACCAAATCATACTGGTTTCCACTCCGTGTACGTGGATGCAACTTGGGAGGGAAGAGATCATCAAATTGAGGGCAAGCCGATACGGGATCCTCAAGAGGTGTAGGAAGATTTCCATGAAAGAACTGGTGCAACAATGGGCGTTTCATAATAACAGATTCATTTGCCTTTCTTAGTATGTAGTAATACACCCTTTCTATTTCTACCATCCTCAAAAAAGAGCCAGCTAATTGATTGGAAATGTATGGTGGAAGACCTTCAGCATATCTTTGTAACACGGGCTTGCGAAGTTTTTCTTCCTTGAGATCAGGTGCAAAGTACACGCCTATGATAAAGTACAAGAGGAAAAACTGATCTGCAGTTGGTGTCAAACCAGTTGATAAAGTATCCATATCTTATTCCGGTTCAACAACAACAAAAGGCTGTTTGTTTGAGTGATTTCTTTATCCTAGACCCAACTGCATTTCAGCATTGCATGGACCACAGTGAACCTACCACTGAATTACCCAAGTGAAACAGATTTATCAGCACCGGTAACACTTAACGAGAAAACATATTCTGTAAGACACCAAATCACGGTTAGTTACTCTGGAAAGCTTAAAGCATCTAGCAAAGCTAAGCAGACCTGCGTTTTTATCTGCAGGATTCATTATCTACAAAGAACTTATCCATAATGTACAGCTGGTGATTTCACCAGATACGAGAAAATATAAACCTGGAGACTTTTCCATGCAAGCTAGCTTCTATAGTCAAAGTATGCAAATTCTACTGTACATTTTAAGCAAATTGAAATTGGGCTTTTTAACAAAATAATTGGAATGGAGACTAAGGTCGCATTCACTCTTGCTCAGAAACATTGACAAATGTGGTCGCTCCTTCTGTCTAGCCTGTTTTAGAATAATGTCTAATTTTCTCAATTGGAAATTTCAACCAAAAAAAAAAAAAATTCTCATTCTTCAAAATATTTCATATACTACCAAAAGGAAAAGCTATCCCACATGTTCCCCCAATTTACTTAAATGTCAATTAATTAATTCATCAAGTTTTTCATTTGCTGCTTAAAATTAATGTTATATTATATTTTCAACTATCTCTTAATGTTCCTACTGAATTAAACAGAGATATTCAATTTAGGGAACAGTATATGGTGGATTGCTCCATTAAACTACCTTTCCATAATCATACTTACCCCCGTCCCCCACCCTTTCCTTCCTTCCTATTTCTAAGAGCTCCAAGCCATTTTTAGGATTATACCCCCTAATAAACTGTCCTTCTTAACCGTCTAACTATAAGTGGTTTAATGGAGCCATCCCACCATAGACTACCAGAAGATATAACTGTAACAACAGAAGTGTGAAATGTGTATAAGATAATAAACAAGAATTAAAATTTATTGAGCAATAAACTTGCTACTCTAGTTATCTACTTGTAACAAAGAAGACACTAGAAGAGCAATTTCAAAACAACACAACTCTTTCAACTTTCGAGTTTCAATCAAGATCAGAATGGAACTTTCAACACTAAGCCATTAATTATCACATTTGAGCAGCTTTTTGGGTGGACATTAATCCCATAAAAGAGCATAGAAAAGAAAAAAAAACAGAAAAGAAGGTAAAAGCCATGCTAGTTAACTTCAAGACTCGGGCATAATTAAAACCGTAAAATTACCTAATCTAATCCAAGCATCAACCCCATTTTTTTTTTTTTCCTGTTTTTGATGGATTGTCGAAGAAACAAGATTGCAATTAATCAACTGATATCAGCATCCATGTGTTTGTCAAGGGCGGATCATCAGCTCTAGAGAAGAGAGGAGAGAGCGCAGGGTGGAAGGAAAGAAGATATTAAGTACATTTTGCTTTTGTTTTGCTCGAAGTTGAGTTCAGACTCCACGGTGCGACATTGACCATGCATTGCATTGCACTGCCACGATAGGCACTATGGCAGCAGAATAATTTTTTTGGAATTTTGGTGAAGAGGTTTGGGCCTTTCAGTTTTGGGTTGCAGCCCACATTTTTAAGCACAAGTTAAGCCTCATGAGCATAAAAGAATTTTGGCGGTGCCTATTCATAGAAAGGTTGCGAAAATTACGACATTGGTTGGTTCTGAACGTACCTGTGTGTGCCCGAATGTGTAACGTTAAAAAAAAAAGAAAGGTACAATACGAGGTTATGATACATTGTTTCTCTTAATAATATAGCAATTATAGTAGTACTTCATTGGTTTTAAATTTAATATATTATTGTCATGTTCACAACACTGAATATCCAATAACTCAACTCGACCTGAATAAAATTGGGTGTAAGTAGGTTGGCTTATTAGATTCTTAGGCAATTGGGTTGAGTTATCCGAAAGTAATTAGATTGAGTTATTCAAAAGTAACCGGATTAGGTTAGGTTTTGATTTAAGAGCTCGAAAAGTCAAGTAAACTCAGCTAGCTATTTGCATTTGCCAACTCATTTAATCTATTTAGTTTTTTTTTTTAAATCCTATTATAGTACAATAAGGAGTCTTGGAGAAAGGGATAACTAAATTGAGGGACCTCCAAGCATTCGCCTGCTTTTTGTTAAGTTGTTATAATATTTAAAAATCTGATAATGATAGGAATCGAAGCTCTAACCACTGGAGAGGAGTTGTAAAGCTCATCATTATTAGGAATCATCTACGTAGCTACAACAACGGAAAACTTTTAGGGAGTGTTTGGTTTAGGGAAATCAAAAAGAAGAATGTGTATCATAAGTAATAAAATCCATTATTGATATTTATGTAACAACTATCATTATCATTCAATAGGAATGATAGAAATTAATTGGAGTATTAATAATTCCCTCTAAAATACTATTCTATCAAACTCATTAAACAAGCAAAACCACACCCACTAAAAAACACATTTTTTTTAATTACCCATCCCCAATATACTATTCCTCTCTCTCTCTCTCTCTCTCTCTCTCTCTCTCTCTCTCTCTCTCTCTCTCTCTCTCTCTCTCTCTCTATTTTCTTTTGATTTTGAATATTTTTTACTAGTTCTTTATAAAATTTTTTATAAAAATTCTTTCTAATAATTTTTTTTACATTCAATTTTTTTTATAAAAATTTGAACTAAAAATTAAAAATATATAGTACTCTCTGTTAATACAATAAAAATGACTTTTTGTAAGGTTATCATTTGCATAAAACTCAAATTAGAGCATGATTATATTTAAAATTGAAGAAGTTTTTTAAAAATAAAAGATTTAAAAATTTTAAAATTTACTTAAAATTCATTCCAGTAAACCAAACAAGTATTTGTATATAGATACTCATTCCATTATTAAACCAAATATGTTGAGGGAATCATCAAAATCCATACTCGTATTAGTGTTAATGATACTCATAATGATAGTGATTGAGGCATTTGAACCAAACGGCCCTTGTCGCGCCCCATTTTTCGTTCGAAAATAAATAGTGAGTGTTTATTGGAGAAAGAAATTCGAAAAAAGGAAAAGGAAGAATTAAATATGATTTATTTTATTGGAAAAAAGAGAAGCGTGTAAATTTTCGTAAAAATGATTTTTAGAAAAATGCTTTGTAAAAGATAATTCGACAAAAATGTGACAAACGAATGCTTTACTTGAAAACAAAAGAAAAAGGGCCTAAAATGGGACTTTGAAAATGCGACGATTTTTGGGCCCGAAAATAGAGTCTAAAAAGGGTTTTTTAGTGAAAAATGAGTCGCCACTTGGTATTGAGTTTTGGTGTACCAAGTCACCCGAAAAATATTTTATAAAAGGTAAGAAAATTAAAAATGATTTATTTAAGGAAATGATTTTGGAAAAATATAGGAAAAACAAGAAAAACCCTTTTAGACGACTCTAGGTCTTTGAAAACAAGAGAAAGAGGTTCGGGAGTCACAGTTGAAGAAAGGAAGGCAAAGGCTTGCGCCTAAGGCACCCTTTCAACCTAGCCGAAACTAGTTGCGAGGTTTAGTCTAAATTTTCCTAATATAACCCTACGATTTTATCACATTTGGATGCAGCTATATGAATGCAAATCTAGTCCTAAAAATGGGTATCGTTAAGGGACAAAATGTTCCATTGAGGTTTAGTCGGAATTATCGCATTAATTGCGAAACCCGAATGTAGACCTCGACGGAGTCACGAGTATAGGTGCAAAAATGGAATGCAAAAGAAAAAGAAAATAGTAGTATAGATAATAAGTGAACAAAGAAAGTAGGGATGCAACATAACGGGTACGGGGGACGAATGGACTCGTGACTAACTGTTCCTACTCACGGAGGGGGGGAACGACATGTACGCCATCGCTTCCCACGTGAGTAGATGACTATTTCTAGTCAAATCACACAAATGACCTAAAATTCTATGTGTAGTGGAATCTAAATATTATGCACTAAAATAAATGTTAAAATAGATAATAAATGATAAAATATACATAGAAAATTATGTAAAAATGGAAAAGGCCTAAAAAAAGAGAAAATGTGTGTGTAATGGTCATGAAATGCACACAATAAATGATTCTATCACTAAAATGACTTAAAAGTCTAGCATTGGACTAGCCTATTTTCTAAAAATTCTCCGCTAGCGTTGGACTAGCGAAGAAAACGAAATTAGCCACAACTAGCGTTGGACTAGTGTGACGACGATACACATATCTAATTATAAAGCAAATAAATAAATAAAACATGTATTAAGGCAATAATCACATAAAAAGCACATAATAGCACATAGGAGCACATAACACATAAGCATGATATTCTAGATGCGAGTTCCTAGGAAAGCAATTAAAAGAAATAAACACATAAGCACATAGCACACATAGCACACAAAGCCCTAACTATTACACCGGAGAATAACCTAATTACAATCTAAAAATAGAAAAAGAATAAAAGATATCCTATCTAACCTATCTATTACACTTTCTATCTAAAATACAAAAATTTTTGTTAACTAGATATAAACTATCTACTACATTAACTATCTAAATACAGAATTTTTGCTCAATAGAATATTACCTATCTATTACATTTCTTTGAATAATCAAAAATTAATTTCTAATAAATAACATGGCATAACTAAATAAACACTCACATATGTATAAAAATTATAAGCAAAAGGAGATATAAAAAAACATATAGAAAAACACGTAGCAACACGTAGGAGCACATAAAGAGAAATAAAAGGGTAATCGAGGTACCTCCCATTCGTAAACCCGGTATAAATTGCTAAGAAAATCAACAAACATGTCAAGGTACCACTATTTAAAGTATAAAATATGAAATACTTAAAAATTGAGCATAAAATGTCGATTTCGAACAAATTAGGGACTTAGAATAAAATTTCAACAAGTATCTAGGGCTTAAAACTAAGATTTCAACAAGTATAGGGACTTAAACTAAAATTCCAGCAAGTAGAATGACTTAAATAAAAATTTCAAGCAAGTTTGGGGGACAAAAAAATAAAATTTCAGCAAGTATTCTAAGGCAAAATAAAATTCCAGCAATGTTGGGAGGGATAAAAATGAAATTCCAGCAAGTATTGGGGGCAAAAATGCAAAATTCCAGCAATATTCTAAGACAAAATATAATTTCCAGCAATGTTGGGGTACAAAATAAAATTCCAGCAAGGTTTGGGGCAAAAATGCAAAATTCCAGCAATATTCTAAGACAAAATATAATTTCCAAGCAATGTTGGGGTACAAAATAAAATTCCAGCAAGGTTTGGGGGTAAAAATGCAAAATTCCAGCAATATTCTAGGGCAAAAATAAAAATTTCCAGCAATGTTGGGGTACAAAATAAAATTCCAGTAAGGTTTGGGGGCAAAAATGCAAAATTCCAGCAATATTCTAGGGCAAAAATAAAATTTCCAGCAATGTTGGGGTACAAAATAAATTTCCAGCAAGGTTTGGGGGCAAAAATGCAAAATTCCAGCAATATTCTAGGGCAAAATAAATTTTCCAGCAATGTTGGGGTACAAAATAAAATTCCAGCAAGGTTTGGGGGCAAAAATGCAAAATTCCAGCAATATTCTAGGGCAAAAATAAAATTTCCAGCAATGTTGGGGTACAAAATAAAATTCCAGCAAGGTTTTGGGGGGCAAAAATGCAAATAAAATTACAATTTCCATAAATATCAGAGGATAAAAATGCAATTCCAGCAAAATTTAGGGGTCAAAATGTAATTACCGAGAAATATAGGGGTCAAAAATGAAAATTGAAAAATACAGGGGCCAAAATTATAATTAGATAAAAGTTGGGGGACCTAAATACAATTAATTGGGACCTAATTGCAAAGAAAATTAAATTATGGGGGTCAATCTATAAAAAATAGAAACTTAAATGCACAAATTAAAAATTCTCGGGGCCACAGTAGCATTAATGAAAGCATAAGGACTATAAAATAAATACCTATTATTAATTAAAAATAAATTAAACTAATCAAAACGACGTAGTTTTGAGTGAAACTACGTCAAAACGACGTAGTTTCACCAAAACATTTTTTTTTTCCGGCTGATTTCGGTTTTTTTTTATTATTATTATTATTTTTTCCAGATTTTTTTTCTCTTTTCTCTCTTTTCTTTCTTTCCTTTCTTTCTTTCTTTCTTCTTCTCTTTTCTTTCTCTTCTTTCTTCTTCTCCTTTTCTCCTTCTTCGTCTGGTCCGCCTCCTTCCCTTTCTTCCCGATTCTGCTCTACCCCCCTGGTTCTTCCCTCTCTCCCTCGCCGGACTTCTCTATTTCTCTCTTCCCGTTTCACTCTCGATCTCTCGCTGCCTATCTCTCTCTCTCTCTCTCTCTCTGTACTCATCTTTCCGTTCCCTTCTTCCCCCCCAGTTTCTCTCCCAATTCTTTCTTTTCTTTTCTTTTTTTTTCGCGTTTTCTCACTCCCTTTCTAACCTCTCTGTTTGTTTTCTTGCCTTTTTACTGATTTTCTCATCTTTCTAATTATCCTAGTTATCCGAATTCCTAACCCCTTCAATCACAAACTCTTCAATCCAAGACTGGAATCCTCAAATCCTCCTACTCATTCGCAGTTCAAATTCATTACAAACTACCAACAATTAATAACAAATTCGCTACAATTGGAAGAGGGGTTGAATTATTTTACCTATTCGAGCAGGGGAAGACGATGATTCTGGCAATGTAAGGCCTCTGCTAGTGACTTTGCAATGGCTTTGCAGTGGCTTTGCAGTGGTGACAGAGGGACTGATGTGCGTGTGTGTGTGTGTGTTTGCAGGGGTATGTGTATCTGCTGCGCGTGTGTGAGTGATTGTATGTGTGTGTGCGTTTTGCAGGTGTATGCAATTGTGAATGTGTGTGCCGTGTCTGTGCTCTGTGTGATCTGCTTGCAGGTGAAATTGTGTGTGTGATGTGTGGGTACTTGAATGTGTGTGATTCTGGACGTTTGTGTGTGTGTTTGTGAGTTGTGCGTTGGTGTGTGCTGAACCTGTAGGTGTGGGCGTGTGCTGTGGCTGTGTGTTTTTTGGTGCAGGGGATGAAAGTGCAAGTGTGTGTATGTTGTGTGCTGTTTTGTGGAGGGGAAGGGGAGGCCAAGAGAGTGAGTGAAGTGTGTGCTAATGTGTGTATTGTGCGTGATTGTGCTGCTGTGTTTGTGTGTGTCTGTGGGATGAATTTGTAGGGAAAAGGACCAAGAGGGAGGGGTGAGTACGCAGGTGTGTGTGTGCTCGGTGTCTGTGTTTTGTGCTGGTCTGGTGAGGAACGTGAGGGAGAGTGAGTGAAATTGTGTCTGTGCTGCTGGTGAGACAGAGGGAGTGAGGCGTGTGTGCTGTGAGGTGAAGGGAATTGGGAGTGCAATAGTGTGCAGGTGAGTGTGTGAGCTTGTGTTTCTGGAGGGGGAGGACTAGAGAGGGTGAAGTCTGTGCACTGCGCTGGTCTGGTGAGGAACGTGAGGGAGAGTGAGTGAAATTGAGTGATTTTTTTTTTTTTTGTGATTGTGATGATGAAAGTAGATGGGGAAGGAAGAAAATCCTCCAAAATCCCTCCAAATATGCTGACATTGGCTGTTTTAGGTGAACATGGCAGAAACAACAGCAAGCAACGCTGCTGTTGTTTTAATTCTGGTTTTTTTTTTTTTTACACAAAAAATTCTTGAATAAAATGCATTGGAAACTGTGACATAATATGATAAAATTATGAAAATCACAAGAAATACTAAATGACTCTTAAAAATCACAACAATTTTACACCTAATATATTATCACAGGAAACACATATACTGAAATTTTTCACTCAAAAATTCTTAAGATTAACGCATTCTTGGGAAATGTGCCCTTAATAAATAAAAGACTAAAATTAAATAAATACTAAATGACCTCTAAAAATTATGAAGTTTTTGTAGAAAATTTATGAATATACAAAATGCATATATAAAATTTTTCACTTGAAAATTCTCATAAAAATAATGCATTGGAAAACGTGCCAGTTGAATGAAAAATGCTAAATTTTTAAATAAATAATAAATGACTCCCGCAAATTATTAGAATCATAAATAATGATAAAAATAGCAAAATTATGTATTTAGGAAATAAAATAAAATAAACTAATATTTACATTGTAAAATTACCATTTTGCCCCTGATATGACAAATTAGATATAATTGCATGAAAACTGTAATCGACCCTCGGAAAATGAAAAGTATCCCCTAAAATAAAGTAACACACATATTTTTACCAAATGTGTGTCAAAATTTGGTGTCTACAGCCCTTAGTTTCTTTGAACAAAGTTCACCAATCTTTTGGTACTTCAAATTGTGAACTCGATTATAAATTGAAAAGTTTTGGCAATTGGGTCAAATATTTAAATATTTTGCTATGTTTTCCTCCAAAATGAAATTAATGCATTTAATTAAAACATGCAAGTAACCTATCCACAGGTAGTTGGGTTGGGTTTATTTGAGTGAGCATATCTGTTGGATTAAATTAAATCATAAAACTCTTATTCCAAACCCAAAAACTTAAAAGCCTAGTAACATAACCCGAACCCCTAGTCGCCACAATCCTATTTTGTAAATAACAACCGAGCATTTTGATGCTTTTATACAAAAGCCTTTCTCACCTTAGTTTTTTTTATGATAATAATGTGATTTTCTTTTTCCTCATTGCTTTTGATTTCACACACAGAGCAATTTAGGAGTTTTACGTATACCAAAAACATGAACTAAATTAATATCAATAAAAGAATGCACATTCATTTTTAAAGTACTAAGGCAGGAAAAAACTGTTTGCGAATGAATGAAAATAACCTTGCTTAGGTTTTTATTTTGTAAATAGCCTTCCATAGTGAGTTAACCGCTATTATCTTTAATCAAAGAGTTTTGAAAGACCAGGATGGAATAATTTTCTTAGATTGGATGCTGAACTCTAGATTTTAACAATTTTAGGGTCTAAATCAGAGATATTCTGCTATTTTCATTCGACCGCAATAACATTTTTCAGTTTGAATGATCAAATTGAAAGTGATTTTGGAATACTTAGATGACCAAATTGGAACCTTTTTCGTTTAAAAGACTAATTTGAGACTTAGAAATGCTTGGATGGACGAAAGTGAAATATACCATCGTTCAGTGTGTTAAATCAAAGCTTACAAATTGCTAAGATTTTTTCTCTGCTTCTTTTTTTTTTTTTTTTTGAGCCTATTATTCCTAATCTAATCCGAAATGTAACCAAAAAATTGCGAGGCAGGTACCAGTTCCTTTCCTAATGATACTACTACTACAACTACTACTACATCTCTAGGGTAGCATTAATTGGCTATTTTGATCATTTTACCGCTTCTTTTTTATGGTTTCTGCGTATATTCACAAACTCCAATCAGCCCATCGTGTATTTTGTATTTTTTCTCAGCGAGCAAGTATTGTGTGCATTGTACTCGTCGCATGGCATGTCAGGTGATGTATTATAATCAATTAAAATTACGTGATATATTAAAATCAATTATATATTATCAAATAATACAAAATATAATTTATTATCGTCACGTGACAATAAATTATTAGTTATAATATATCACACGATAATACACGTAATTTATTTTTACTTTTTCTCATCCCATGGGTGCCTGCAAACCTGCCGCTGGGTCAGGAGCTGGGAACTATTGCCACGAACAGATAGCAATCATATAAAAGTTCAGCATTAACTGTACATCGCTGTCTAATATTGTGAATTGCTTTGTACCGCATTATTATGTGGACCCTACACACTGCACAAAAATAAACCCCCCCAACAAATTGTGAACTTTAGAATTGGCCAATTCTGCCATTGGTCCGACCGAAGTACATTTGTGCAAGATTCTCTCTAGTAGTACTTGTGAGTCCAGAAGAAGTAGAACTCTTGTCCCATATCCCCTTCTCTCAGCTCTCAGACTTTGATGGCTTCAAAGAATAGGTACTTTTCCTCACCCCTTTATTTCTTTTAGATTTTTGCTTCTGTCTGTGTCTTTTTTTTCCCCTTTCTTTCTTTAGGTTCATTATAAGTTAATGGCAATATTAGACTAAAAATCTATCTGGGCTCTCATGTTTATTTATTTTATTACCACATTTATATGAGCTTGTCTGAGTGCATGTAGCCAGTCTATGTGAGTTTTAATTTTTGTTCTGTTCTAGCTTATGTATTAATCAAGTATGTAGCTTGTTTGGGTGAGTGCTGTCTTCTCATTTTTCTTCTTCTGTTTTTTTTTTTTTTTTTTTTTTTGGGTTTTTAAAACGCTAAACCCTTTATTCTGGAGTCGACCTGAAAAACCATTATGCTTTCATGAGCTGTTTAATTGTTGTACTATTGCAGCTTTGATTGCAAAAGCCATGAGCTTTTAGTATTTATGCATGAATATATCTATCAAAAATCAAGATTTATTATTGCAGAGTTATCATTGTCTGTTTGATTAGGCTGTAATTTACCTTCCATTACTGAAGAAATATCTGCAACCCAGTGTCCTTTCATGCTTTAATTTCCTTGAGCATTGTTATCTCAGCTAATATTTGACTGTTCTTTATTTCTGGTATATAAATCCATTAATCTTGCGAATTGCATGAACTTTTTGGATAACCTCTTTGATAGAAAATCCAATTATCTTGAATTGTCTATCAGGAGGAGGATGCCTGATTTTTGCAGCTATGATTTGCTTAAAGAATATTAGCATGTCTCAAATGTCTTTTTTGTTTGTTATTGAGGTCTATTGATAGTTAGTCTCGAGTCTTATACCCTTTTGCCTAAAGTTTACCATGTATAATGCCATAGGGCATAGAGAAAATTGCAATTTTGGTACTAAATGTTTGGGATATAGGCAATTTTAGTCCCTAAAGCTTGGACAACAGTAAACCTAATACCAAATGTTTCAATTTTTTAGCATACTTAATCCTATTAACCAGTTTTACAAAAATTTTATTGGAATCTAGTCACGTGATACTCATTAAAGAAAAAAATTTTAATTGCCATAATTTATAATTAAAAGCTCTAATTTGAGTTCATATATGATAAATAAGCAAATAAAATTGAAAAAATTTGCCTGGATAATGCATTTGCGTGTGGGCCTTTAATTACAAATTATGACAATTAAAATTTTTTTCTTTTTTTATTTCTTTTTGAAAATTTTTGTAACTGGCATTTGAGTTTCACGTGATTGGATTCTGATAAAATTTTGAAAAAACTGACCCATAGTACTAAATGTGGTGAAAAATTGAAACATTTGGTACTAGATTTGTTTTTATCCGAAATTTAGGGACTGAAACTGTCGATGCTCCAAAAATTTGGTACCAAAACTGCAATTTTCTCCAGGGCATATGTAACTATGTACACTGCTGAATACGGATACTGACATTGTTCCTTTGAAGGACTACTAGTAGATAAAGCTTCTTCCTAGTCTATTTTTCATTTCTGAGTTTAAGCTGGATGTCAAATTGTTTAAGCCGTTGGCAGACAATGTACACACACATCTGTACTTTTTTAAGCCTCTGTATGCAATGTTAGCTGGTACACTTGGATACATGTTCTGATTAAAGACTATAGCCATACAAACATTTTTAATTGTAAAACATGGTTATGCATAAAGTGGCAGCCATTGAAAGCCAAAGGAAAAGAAATAATAGGAATGGAAAAAAAATATATTTAGGCAAAAATGAGGAGGACAATTTTGGACTGTTTCTTTCTTTAGCGTTAATTTTGTCTTTGATAGCGTTATCTGTTTTTGTGTTAAAAATGCTTTGGCTGGAAAAGTGTGGGAAGAGTTTTCTGTCTGATTTCTTTGCCTTTCCCATTTGCTGCCACTAAATACATTGTTTTAGTTAGTTAGTCATTACTTATTACATTTTCCATAAGGATGAGCCAAGAGAGAAATAGGGACAGAGAGGGAAGGGGAGTAAGTGATGCTTCTCTCACTCTCAACCATCACTAGCCTTGCATTGCATCTGAATTCATTCATAGCTTTCTTTCATTCTGCAAGCTGTGAGAATGGTTATAGACATATTGAAATTAATATCTTCTAATCTGAATTAGTCTGTAGCCAGATTAATAACTAGGTTGTACAAATACAACATTTTGCTGTTTGGTTGCTGTGAGGATTAGTTGTTATGATTTAATACAAAAAAAGCAGCAATTCTTAGGCTCAAATATGAAGAAAAAATAATGATCCTGGCCTGTGGCTGGAGTTGTACGCTATAAAATTGGATAGCTTTTGGGGGATGTTTCTTGGTTGTTTCAGTTTATGAATGTGTTGTTTGTTTAAGGTGCTGAATCACAATACAGTTCGGATATTCACTTGCACAGAAAAGCAGAAACCTGAATGAAATTACAGACAAGAAGTTATACGACATACTACTTCCAAACTCAAAGACAGAGCTTGATTCGCAGATTTCAATTGCTTTGATGCACTAGAACAACAGCCAACCGGGAAGGACTGTATAGCTCTATCAAATTTACACTGAATGTGTTCGCTGAGATCTCATAGTCATAAGAATGGCTCATTAAAGAGCATACAGCTTCATTTATATGCATCATATGACGTATCTATTTGAGAAGCCTATGTCATAAATTAAGTATCATAATGGAACTATTTTGACTTTTTATGCAAATCAGCCTTTGACCTTGATTATTGCATGGAAAGAAATGCTTGTGATATAATTGGACAGGATTTTTCCTAATTCACAAGTTCAAGAGAAAAACTCCATTATTTTGCTAAAGCATATGAGCATATAATGGTGGTGAACTGCCTTAAGGATACTTTGGTCTAACTGTGGTGATATAAAAATTGGAGAAGTGACACGGGAAGAGAGAGAATATACATTTGTCCACGTTTACCATGATCCTATATTTGTGTTGATTTTCTGTTGAGGGTATTTCTGTGAATTCGATAAATGCTGCTTTTATTAGAAATTGTTGCACATCCTGTTATTTTAACTACACTTCCTTGTCTTTTTAGTTTAATAGCTTTTCAATGAGTTGCAAATGTTTGATCGTGATGTTTTTAACCATTTACTTTTCTCCTGATAGCTTAATACTTGTTTCCTCGTTTAGTGACTAAGCTCAGAAATGATCGTATGTTGGTAACTATTCTGGTTCCATTTAAATTTTGTAGTAACTTGCGTTTTTTAAAAATTTTTATTAGCATAAAGCACAGTCAAAAAAATTACTAAATTGTTGCAACCTCAGGAAAGTGCTTTATGGTGGTTTTGCTCTAATAGGGTATAGAATGATCTCTTGATGCTCCTTTTTAATGTTAAGTGCTCCTAGCTTTAGTGTGATCTTTCCAGAATATATCTGCACCGTATGCATGTGTGGTTGCATGCTTGTCTTGTTTCAAAATTTTAATGCTTGTGCAGGATAACATTTTTGTTAATAGTGTTTCTTTTCTCATGGATTCTAACTTGGTTTCAATCAGTGAATTTCAGAGATTCTTACCCATCTTGGGGTCATATTAGCGAAAATAATGGCTCTAGACCATTGGATCCTCGACAAACTGTTCTTGATGTGGCCCCTCTTAAATGTTTGCCTCCTCCAAATACAAATGCTACCTCAACCACCAAAATTGATGCTTCTTCATCATCAGTAGAAACCAATTGTGGCCCTCCCTTTGGAGAACTGCCTGCTATGGTATTTTTTTCTTCTTTTCCAACCAATGAAGAGTGGAATAACATCATAACTGCCACTAAAAGAGGAGTGGCGGTGACTGGTGGTGCTGCAATGGGAAGAGTTGGACCGGCCATAGGATCAGTAGACATTGGTGAATCTGAGGATGAATATTTATTTCGTGTCTCACTACCTGGTGTTGTTAGAGATGAAAGTAAGTTGCATTGGTTGAATAAAATTTAGTCATTATATGTTCATTATATCTTCTTAAAGACAAAAGTCCTTAGAAAATCTTGTATGTGTTTTTGTTGGGGTATCTGAGGCACTGAATTTCATTTGCTGCACAGGAAACCTAAAACTGAATTATCCATTCAACCATTTGATTTGGACCAAATTCCTGGATTTTCTTGTTGGATGTCCCTACAATTCACTCATCTTTTGGATCATGAAGGGCCAAACTTGTGTAACTTTTAGTACGGAATTTTTTGTTATCATATGCAAGTGATTGTTTTCTCTCAAAGCAGATTTGAGCATGGATCAAATAATTATTTATTTATCGGATTGTCCAAACAATGAATAGTTCATCAATTCATGCTCGTTAACCGTGATTATTCACTTTGGTTCAGAGTTTGATCAGTTAACAAGCATCATTGGTTTTCTTTAATTTATCTCACTTCCATGTTACTTTGGCTGAGCGCCATATATTTTAATTATTTTTAATGTATTCCATATATTTTAGGAACACCTATGCTAAGTAACCTATGCTCTAGCAATTGCCTGCTGGTAGCTTCCCAGTTTTAGTATGGAAATTCAACTAGTCAAAGTAAACATTCGAATGGCTAGTAACAATATATACTGGACATCAAGGTGGTATTTGTTCTAATCTTCAAATTGGGGAGTACTTGTAGACTAATTAAATGGGGCATGCATGTGGTGACATGAAAAATATTGTGTCGTTCCTGCCCTGAAAATCTGGAAAAACTAAAAAGTATTTGCTTTTAATATGAATTTTCTGCCTGACTAATTTAAAATCTTGTTTACACTGGTAATTTATGTATGTTTATGTCTGCATGCAGATAATTTCACGTGTGATGTTGAACCTGATGGGAAAATACTAATAACGGGAGTGACATCAACTGGAGGAAAAAAAGTTCGGAAGAACTCCATGGTTTTTGAGATGCAAACGCAAAATCTATGTCCACCTGGAGAATTTTCCATCTCATTCCAGCTACCAGGACCAATTGATCATGAGAAATCAATTAGAGGTGTCTTTGGAGCTGATGGGATTTTTGAAGCAACTGTTAAGAAAAGGCTACCATCAGGACGAAGAGTTGGATGAATCCTACTGGATCTTTGCTGACATACCTCTTTAGTTTCGAATATCAGGTTCATTTAATTTATGTTTCTCTTAAGGTTCTAAACATTTTTCCTTCTCGACCTAGGATTAAGTTACTGGGTGCGTTTTAATGCTTTTCATTCATCTATGTCATATGTGTTTATTTTAATGCTTTTCATTCATCTATGCCATACTGTATGCTGCCCAAGTTCATTAAGGGGGATTTTAATGCTTTTCATTAATCTATGTCGTACCGCATGCTGATCAAGTCCATTAAGGGGCGTATCTGTGGTTTGTTCTCCTTGAATTTTTTGATGCTGCAGATTTGTAATCAGTTTGTCTGCGATATTTTCACTCTGTATTTTGAGTTCTTGGAATCTGTCACTAGCTTCCCCTTTCAGCCTTTGGACTAATTATAGATTTAAATCTCTTTTTCTGGTACAATATTCATTGATCTGTATCTTGACAACTTTCTGTGTTGTTTTGCAGACAGTGGAAGGTGAGCAAATTTTTTGGCTTATGGACAAACAACGTAGTTGATGGAAGTGTTTAAGGAGAGAAGAGGCAATTGATAGCTCACTACTGTTTTAGTTACTCTGTATTTGTAATACTCTAAATTAGACAGCAAGTGCCTCTTAGCTTCGTAAAATAATTGTTTACTACCATTGCACCTTGAAGTCTCTGATTTGTATGTTACTATTGTGATTTCTTGAGTAGTTTGGACTGTTTACGTTTCTGCTGCTAGCACAATCTCGGAATGGTACACTTGAATGGGGCCAAAAAAAAAAAATTCAAAGAGCACGGTCACTCCATGGTTGACTATTAAAACTGTTTGGACCACAGGAGGATTTGCAATACTGATACATTCTCACTGAACTTTTAGATTATTGAAATTTCGTCACGTACATAAATGTTTTGGAAATATGAACTCGACCTAACTACAAAATATTTTAAGAACAAAGCTTGGAAGGAATACGATATCGTCTTTACTGTGGATTCTTGGAGGTACCATTGGATTTATAGTTACTGGTATTGAAAACATGAAAGTGCCTTCCATTATCGTTCTCAATCAAAACCTCCAACAATGGTAGTTCCAGGTGAAGCTGGAGAGGGAGGAGGGGGGAAAAAAAGACTAATAATAGGGACAAGATCCACAATTATCTGTTTTCTCACATTGAAAATTCCAAATGCCACCAAAACTACATCTCATCAAACAAAATTTTCATAAAAAAGGGTAAATTACATGGAATCCCCTTTTCATTGGTCAAGCTAACGGATTATCTTCCTACGATTTAAAAGCCTATATTTTACTCTCTTATGCTTTGAATATTTTGAAAAATAGATGGAAAATATAAAAATTAACAGATTTTGAGAGGCGCCCATGAAGATCTTTTTGTCTTTAATTTTTAATTTGTCTTTCTCATATAAGTATGAATGTTTGAATATTTTCATTGCCATTGAGACTTTGCGTATACGGCATTGGCATTTCGAGCAAGATTGGACATCTCCATTGGCAACAACTAAATATGTAAGTTAATATTTTCTTCAATCAATTGCCTTTTATTTGCAGCTTTAAAGCTTTGTAATGCAAGATTTAAGGTTTGTTATTTACTTCAGGAAAAAATAATGCAGTTGAGGAGAGATAACCCTCCTAAGAAGATGACTCATAAAGAAATTTGGAGACGCTCACTGGCCGACATTTGGTTCGTTTGTTTAGTTAGGGGAGTCACCTATCACATCGAGGATCATAGGTAGCAGTGGAGATTTAAGGCATCCCCTGTATACTTAAATGCTTAATATTTTGAGTCAGTACGAGTCTCGTTTTATCGAGCTCGAGAAAACTATTTAGAATATGCAACACATCTCGCCTGCAGAGAACATTATACCTCTTCTACTTGTACCTTATGTGCCATCAGATCATGGCTCAAGACTATCTCTGCCTGACACAGGAGACATTGTTTTTCATTATATATAATTTAATGAATTGTTCTTGTATTATTTGTGAAATATTTCCTAATATATCTCGAAATTATGCAATTTTGAATTGATTGATTAAGCATTTTATGCTTTTATAGGACTACAAATATTTCAACATGTTTTTAGGACACTTCTAAAAATAAAATGAAATACCCATGCACCATATATAGTTTATAGTATATGATTAACTATTCACATCAAATGTGTTCAAGCATTATTAAACCATATATTTCAACTTAATTTATATGTTGATATATTGTACTTGCACTGTATATCTAATTAATAATAGGCCTAAATTTCTATATATTAGTTTGACAAATCTGGTCTCCATTGCGCATTGTTGTTGAAGTTCTAGCAAAGTGAAAGTATAAAACTTGTCAATATCATCCTTTTTGGTACCTCTATCCTTCTTCTCATTATAACCAACTTTAATCATTCTTTAAGACTCGTTTCTTAATGCTTCATGAAGAGATATAGATGAGATAGAATTGTATTTGTGATTAGAAAATAATTCAGGAGGAAGAAGGGAGTATTGGGAGTAAAAGAGTTGTGGTAGGTGCATTTATATGATTACAATTGCATTGGATACTTTTGTTATTCATAGCTATAATCACGTGACCTTGACGATCCATAGACAACATTATCAGCAAAATCTATTATGTCTTTTAGAGTAAACTTACAGTAATTTTTAGCTCTTCGTCAAGGTGGAAATTTCCATTCTTTGGGCAAGGCATTCAAAAATTTTCTAATCTTTTCACCAAGAGAATATTTCTTGCCAAGGGCTTCTCAATCCTAGATAATATCATTGAATCTACAACACATCTTGTCAATATTTTTGTGAGGTTCAATTCTAAATGATTCACATTTTATAATTAGCAAGGCCTTCTTTTGCTCCTTCACATTATCACTCCCGTCATGAATATCTTTCAACTTATCCTAAATTTGTTGGTCATTTTACATCCTTTCACTCTAGTGGATTCATTGGCATCTAAGGTATTATACAAAACATTCATAGATTTTGCATTTAGAGTGAAGTTGACTCTATCTTGTGGAGTAAGCTCTTGTCTAGATTTTGGCCTATGGGTATCGGTAGTAAAATCATCAACATATGCCTCATAAGGACTCTCATTCGCAATATACCAAAGCTTTATATCAATAGATTGCAAGAATATTTCCATTCTATCCCTCCAAATAATGTAATTTACACTATTGAACATAGGAGGTCTAATAATAGATTGGTCTTCTAATAACAAGCATTGTTTGAGGTTGCCATGGATCTCTCCTAACTTATTAAGCTATCAAATATGAGTACTAGCTCTGAGAGCAACTGTTAGCCCCAAAAATGATAATGCAATCAATATAACAATAAATGAACTTACAATAGTAATGATAAAGATATTGCAAAACAAGTTTACAAATAAATAATAAATAAAGTAAAAGGAATAAAGAAACAACACCAAGATTTTTTTAGGGTATCAAACTCGGTACCTACGTCTACTCCCAAGTATAACTATTTGGAATTCAATTCTCTATGAGCTTCTTCTCAAATTGGTGAAGATAACCGCCATGTACAAAGGGAGGATCACTCTTGTTCTTTCTTCATAGCTCTATTTGACTTAAAGTTTCCACTTTGGTCACACTAAACTCTATCAAAACTAACTAAGAGTTTTACAATCACTTACAACTCCCACACTTTGCTACGAAAGCTTTCACAATCCTAACCAACTACCTCACATAGAACTACAAGCACAAACTCATACAAGAGTATTTTCCCTTAAAATCACTCTTAAAACACTTGTAAACTAAGTAGGCAAAAGTTACAAACAATTCCACAGAAGAATATTTTCCCTTAAAATCACTCTTAAAACTCTTGTAAACTAAGTAGGCAAAAGTTACAAACAATTCCACAGAAGTCAAAGAATAAAAGAAAGTTAAGTTCCTCAAAAGATTCTTCAAAAGCTCAAAAAAGGGAAACTCATAGCTATAGATTAACCAATTGACAAATATTAGTTTCTTTCAAGGTTATATCGATCATATTTTTAATTTCATGTTGTTGTTAATATTTTATTTTATTTTATTGTATAAGAGCCTCAAACATATCTCTTAGTTTGGATTGTAGCAAATACAATAGCCTGTTGTAGTTTTATTACGAATGGTACTGAAAAACTAATTTTCGGGAATGGACTTTCTAGAGAAGTAGTAATTTCCTTAGGAACTCAGAACAAGTTGCATAAAATGTTTTAAGGTTTTTTTTTTAAAAAAAAAAAATTTAACGTCCATTTCCAAGAAACCAATTCAAATGGATTTCCACCTGAGTTCCACTTCACCTTTGTCAATATCCTTGCATTTACAAGTTTGACTAGTGTATCTTATTTGATCAACTTAATTTGAAAATTTAGTGGAGTTGGAACTTTGAAGAACAAAGAGATAGTTGCTTTCACTAGACTAAATTCTTATGTACTAAAATATCTTTTGAAAAAGTCAAAAAACTATTGAAGTAATTCATCATAATTTAGGTTGAAAAGTGAGAACTATCAAATAGAACTAGTTCTTTCCCGTACTTTGCACCGGGTTTACATTTCTCGAAAACAAACATTAATTGAGGGGCTTTTTTCTTATGAAAATCACAGTTATTGAATTGAATTAAATCGAGCATTTCAATCTCCAATTTTAAATATGTTGTAATAAGACAAGTATTTCAACAAATAAAGAGATTGTAGACACCAAATTTTGACACACATTTTATAAAAATATGCGTATTACTTTATTTAGGGGTTATTATGATTTTCAGGGGCTAATTATAATTTTTGTATATATTACGTCTAATTTGTCGTGTCAGGGGCAAAATGGTAATTTCGCCATGTAAATATTAGTTTAGTTTATTTTATTTCCTAAATACATGATTTTACTATTTTTATCATTATTTATGACTTTAATGATTTTTAGGAGTCATTCATTATTTATTTAAAATTTTAGTATTTTTAATTCAACAGCACGTTTTCCAATGCATTATTTTACGACAAATTTTCAAGTGAAAAAATTTTTATGAGCATTTCGTATATTCATAAATTTTTTGTATAAATTTCATGATTTAAAAAAAAAAATCGTTTAGTGTTGATTTCAATATTTTACCTTTTTTTTATTAATAGCACATTCTTTTTAATGTTATATTAATTTTTAAATTTTTTGCGGTATATTTTATTTACTCATTTCTATAACTCTAAATTTGAATATTTTTCTTATGAATTTTAGAGAGTCCAAACATCTTTTACTTTATTTTATTTCATTTGTTTTTCTTTATTTCTCTTTCCAAAATTCCAAAAAAAAAAAAAAAAAAGAGAGAAAAGCTAGCTGTTGCTACAGCAGCTGCAGTAATTTGCTACTGCAGCTGCTGAACGCAGCAGCAAGCAGGAAACAAATCCATCAAGAACAGCTCAAAGCCATACCTCCTCATCATCACCCTCCAACTTACACCTAATTCAACAGATTTTTAGGGATTTTTTTTGCTTGCTTTTCCCTCACCATTTTCACTCTCTTCTCTCTCAATCACAGACATCTGCACAGACACACATCCCACTCATTCCTGCATTCTTCACACACGCAACTCACCTCCATCACTCCCTCTGCCTCTCCCTCACACACACAGATCACTCTCCCTCACAGCTCCATCACAAATTCACTACACCATTCACTCCCATTCCACTCTCTCGGCTCACCTGCACACAAGCACAATTCACTCACAATTCTCTCTTCTCCTGGCTTTCCTCACGACACCAGCAAAGCACACAGCTCACACATACACACTCATTTGCACGCATTACACACACTGCATCACACAAACAACACAGGCACACATACAACACACACCTACACAGACTCACAGACATCACCAACTCACACGCACCTCCCCTCAACTCTCTCTGCCTCCTCCTCCCAACTCCAGACACAAACACCACAGCATCACACACATACCTCACTCACACTCACCTGCACAAAGCCCCTTTCCCCTGCACTCTCACATTCCCCCTCTGCACTACATTTTCCCTTATCTGCTTCCCCTCACAGATCACACACACCTCTCTGTCCTCCCCCTCCAGAAACACAAGCTCCCTCACTTCATCTGCACTACACTCACTCCTGATCCCTCTTCTTTGCACTATCTCATCCCATCACACAGACACAACAGCACACACATAAGCACACACTCACATACACAGACACAACACGCCATTCTCTCCATTTTGCACACATTCACAACACACCACACGCTATACACACCTCCACCTTCATCCCTGCAAGAAAGAACACCACACTCACAGACAACAATTTACACACACCACACATACAAGAACACAGACAAAAACGCACAGAGCCAATTCAGGCACACACGCATCACACATAATCAGTTCACTCACCCGGCACACACACCACAATTGCATACACCTGCACACCCAAACTCACCCGGCATACACACATTCAAAGACACACCCGCACACACTGAAGCACAACACATCTGCACACACTGCACTCACATTACACTTCCCCAGCACACACTCACACAACCTGCACACACAAACATACAATCCAGACAACCAAACATTCACAAAGAATTCATCGGCACACACACCCATTCACACACCCCTGCACGCGAAAACACATCAGCCCACACACACACACACACTTACAAACACACGCACATCACCTGCACGAAAAAAAAAGAAGAGAGAAGCAACAACAACAACAATCAACACCAGTGGCGCCGGAGGCCTCCAAAATCACCCCCGAACCCACCGCCGGACCACTTCTTTTCTCTTGGTCCAGGTAAAAATTTCTCAACCCCTCTTTCATTTTGTACAATTAATAGATGCATTTAGTGGACAATTAGGAATTTTAGACCAAGAGAGAGAGAGAGAGAGTCGCCGAGATAGAGGCGAGAGAGGGAGAGACCTGTGAGAGAGAGAGGACGGACAGAGAGAGAAAAAACAAGAGGAGACCGAGAGAAATAGAGAGGGGAGAAAGAGAGAAAGGAATAGAGATTGGCCAAGAGAAGGAAATCCGGCGAGAGAGAGAGAGCCGGTCGGCGAGAGAGAGAAAAGAATCGGAAAAGAAAAAAAAGGGGAAAGAAGAAAGGGAAGAAAGAAGAGAGAAAAAGAAAAAAGAAAGAAAGAAGAAAGGGAATAAAGGAGAGAAAAGAGAAAAAAAATCTGGAAAAATAAATAAAAAATAAAAAAATAAAAAAACCGAAATCAGCCGAAAAAAAAAAATGTGTTTTGGTGAAACTACGTCGTTTTGACGTAGTTTCACTCAAAACTACGTCGTTTTGGTTAGTTAGTTTTTTAATTTATTTTTAATTAATAATAGATATTTATTTTATAGTCCTTATATCTTCAGTAATGCTACTGTGGCCCTGGAAATGTTTGATTTGTGCATTTAAATTTCTGTTTATTGTAGATTGACCCCCATAATTTAATTTTCTTTGCAATTAGGTCCCGATTAATTGCATTTAGGCCCCCCAACTTTTAGATAATTATAATTTTGCCCCCCTACGTTTTTAATTTTTCATTTTTGACCCCTATATTTTTTGGTAATTACATTTTGACCCCTAGATTTTGCTGGAATTGCAATTTTACCCTCTGATATTTATGAAAATTGTAATTTTACCTCCCAAGCTTGCTGTTATTGTGTTTTAGGCTTTAAATGTTGCTGGAATTCTATTTTAGTCCTTGAATGTGGCTGGAATTTTAATTTGGTCCCTCACATTGCTGGAATTTTTTGCATTTTGTCCCCGAACGTGCTGGAATTTTATTTTTGGCCCTTTACTGTTGCTGGAATTTATATTTTGGTCCTTTATGTTGCTGGAATTTGTTTTAAGACCTCCATTGATTGTTAGAATTATATTTTAGTATCTTATTTGTTGCTGGAATTGGTATTTTAATACTTGTAGTTGCTGGAATTTTTATTTTTGGCCCTTTTATATAGCTGAAAATTACAATTTGACCCTAGACATTGCTGTAAATTATGTATTATTTAATGACCTTGCTGAAATTATATTCTTGGACTTAAGTATTGCTGGAATTTTTATTTTTTGGGCATTATACTTGCCTAAAATTACATTTTAGCTTTTAAATTTGTCGTAAACTATGTCATTACCTTAATTAGGGTTTAAAATTATAATTATACTCTCTTGTTTGTTGAAAGTTACATTTTTCACTTTTGAATATTGCTTAAATTTTCATTTTAATCCAAATCTTATAATATTTTATTTTTGCAAAAAAAAAAAAAAATTTAAAATTAGTTAAGTCCTCAAAGCTTTAAATTATTTCTTTTCACATTTTCTTTATTTTATTTTATTAAACTTATAATTGATGTTCTAAAATTGGGTCTTGTTAGTCTAATTAATGTTCAAATTAGTTCCTTTATTTTTGTTTTAGTTATTTTAATAATTCTTATTTGGGGTGTTAAAGGTTTAAGTATGTATTATTGCATGTTATCTTCTATTATTATTACTTCTTTATTTTTTGTTGTTTTGCTTTATTTATTTATTTACTCATTTATTTTTACTTAAACAATTTTTATTTTTCTTCCTAAATAATTAATTATTATTATTATTATCATTATTTTCTTTCTTTTATTTTGTTTATTATTGCTATGATTATGTGAATTATCGTAGTATGTTCATATTGATCGGTAGGAAATTATCCAATTAGTAGTTTATTTATTTAAATAGTGGTATTTTTGACATGTTTGTTCATTTTAGTAGCAATTTGTACCGGGTCTTCGAATAGGAGGTACCTCTATTACCTTTTTATTATTCTTTATGTGCTCTTACGTGTTCCTATGTGTTTTTTCTATGTGTTTTTATGTATCTTTGTATTTATAATTTTATCCATGTGTGAGTGTTTATTTATTTATGTCGTATTATTTACTCGAATTTAATTTTTGATTATTCAAAGAAATGTAATAGATAGGTAATATATTCTATTTAGCAAAATTTTTGTATTTAGATAGTTTATGTTTTATCTATTTAATTAAAGCCTATGTATTTTAGATAGAAAGTGTAATAGATAGGTTAGATAGGATATCTTTTATTCTCTTTCTATTTTTTAGATTGTAATTAGGTTATTCTCCGGTGTAATAGTTAGGGCTTTGTGTGCTACGTGTGCTATGTGCTTATGTGTTTTATTCGCTTTCTCTAGGACTTTGCATTTAGAATATCGTGTTTATGTGCTATATGCTCTTATGTGCTATTATTTGCTTTTATGTGATTATTGCTTTAATACATGCTTTATTTATTTACTTGCTTTAATTATATATGTGTATCGTCGCCACACTAGTCCAAAGCTAGTTGTGGCTAATTTCGTTTTCTTCGCTAGTCCAACGCTAGCAGAGAACTTATAGAAAACAGGCTAGTCCAATGCTAAGCCTTTAGGTCATTTTAGCATTAGGAACAATTTTCGTATGCATTTCATGACATTTCACACACATTTTATCTTTTTAGGCTTTTCCCATTTTCTATGAGTTTTTTTTTATATACATACTTTATAACTTATTACTTATTTTAACAACTATTTGGCGCATAACTTTTAGATTCCACTACACATAGAATTTTAGGTCATTTGCGTGATTTCGACTAAGAAATAGTCATCTACTCACGTGGGAAGCGATGGCGTACATGTCGTTCCCCCCTCCGTGAGGAGAAACAGTTAGTCACGAGTCCATTAGTCCCCCGTACCCGTTATGTTCGCCTTCCCACTTTCTTTGTTCACGTACTACCTATATTACTATTTTTCTTTTCTTTTGCATTCCATTTTGCATTCATACTCGTGACTCCATCGAGGTCTAGATCCGGGTTTCGCAACTTAATGCGATAATTCCGACCAAACCTCAGTGGAACATTTCGTCCCTTATCGATATCCATTTTTAGGATTAGGTTTGCATTCATATAGTTGCATCCAAGTGTGATAAAATCTTAGGGTTATATTAGGAAAATTTAGACTAAACCTCGCAACTAGTTTCGGCTAGGTTGAAAGGATGCCTTAGGCGCAAGCCTTTGCCTTCCCTTTCTTCAACTGTGACTCCCGAACCTTTTTCTCTTGTTTTTCAAAGACCTGGAGTCGTCTAAAAGGGTTTTTTCTTGTTTTTCCTATATTTTTCCAAAAATCATTTTTTAAAATAAATCATTCCCAAGATTTTTACCTTTCACAAAATGTTTTTGGTGACTTGGTACACCAAAACTCAATACCAAGTGGCGACTCCTTTTTCATTAAAGAAACCCTTTTAGACTCTATTTTTTTGGGCCCAAAAACCGTCGCATTTCCAAAAGTCCCATTTTAGGCCCTTTTCTTTGCTTTAAAATAAAGTATTTCACTTTTTTTAACAATCACATTTAATTCTTCCTTTTCTTTTTTTTCAAAATCACTATTATTATCATTTTTATTATTTTCCCTTTCTTCGAAAAATGGGGCGCGACAGCTGGCGACTCCACTGGGGATCACTAGTGAGTCCGAGCACTAGATTTAGTCA
>JAMWEH010001002.1:0-21332 GCA_024721245.1 Mitragyna speciosa
AATCCATAACCAGTGCATAAATTCTTGACCCAATGAATACACTTGAGTAGCTTGATCAACAAGTCCATTAGCAAGCCCAAAGTCATGAACTACCCCTAAGCAGCAACAAAGCTTGAATGTTTCCACCATGATCAACCACCATTCAAGCTCATCTTGAACTAAACAAGTTGTTCCATGAGAATGTCCAAGCATCAAGATTGTGAGCACTCCTAGGATCACATCAATCCCTCCTCCCTCGAAAAGATTCGTCCTCGAATTTGCGAGGTCAAATAAACTAACATAAGTAACTAAAGGATTGATAGAAAAACATGCACCATTAGTAGACATACACGACACACGAAATAGATTATGTAGCTCAATGTAAGTAAAAACATAAGTAGAGATTAATTCCATGTCCTCAAAAATTAAAACAATATATAACTCAAAATTATAACTTAAAGATGCAAGAACAAATTCTAGCTTAAGAAGAATAAACATATCTAGATGAAAACTATCTTTAAAAACATGCAAAAGAATTAACAAATATGAATGATACACAAATAAATCACAATTTGAATAACCTAAATGACCATGAATGGACTTAAAATAACATGCATTAACAAGATAAAAATCATAATTAAATAAAGACATATGGATACTAGAATGATGCGGCAAAAGCACATGAATGTCATCACAAGCTATAACAATAGAACATTTTGCAAGAATGAACACATAGCAAAAATGACTTTTAGAAGTTAAACTCTTAAGATAAACAAACTGAAAACCATTAGTATAACTCCCTAAAAATCGTTTAGAAGGTCTAAAATAACACAAAACATAATGGCAAATGCAAGAGTTACAAATATCATCATAAAACACAAGAAATCCTTTAAGACAGATTGACCTAGATGAAGTTAAACAAACTAGATGCAAGACATAATCACTTAGACCAATGGAATAAACATGCAAAACTAAATTAAGATGCAAATTAAAATAATTAGAACTAAAAGAACATAAAAACTTATGCCACAATCCAGTAGAATCCAGCAAGTTCTTCAGTTTAGTTGTGGCGTTTGGACTTTGTGAATCAATCCAATTGACACCATGCCACCAATCAAACATATATTTCATCAACCAGTTGGTATTGATTGAATGAGACCAGATTTTTGTCTTAAAACATCTCTTCTTCACCAAATCATGCTTTTGAATCACTTGCATCTCCTTGTTTGATGATGATAATGCTCCATCAATTTGCAACTTTACACCATTGAATGAACAACTTACTGATGGCATCTCTTTATCTTGAAATTGACTTCCAAGTTGCTGCAAAGGAGAAACAAAAACACTAGGAAAACAAGCGTCAGGAATGTTAGCAAAATAATCTATTTCTTTGTACATAGGTACAAGAAGTTCAGGCCTTTCAATCAAAGCACTCTTTTTCTCACTTTTGCTAGCTTTCACTTCCACTCTCTTATTTTCCTCTTCTTTTTCAGAATTGTTCCTCTCAATTTGTTCTCCCTCAAGACCTATGCTATCCTCATTCTTCTCTTGCACACACTCTTCTTTTGGATTATCCTCATTTTCTTCTTCGAGTGCATTCTTTAGTTTTGCTTCCAAGGGTGATGTTTCAACCTTTGTTGTTTCCAAGGATGCTTTACGATCAACTTCACATGGTGGAGTGGTAGCCTCACACATCTCCTTAGGCCATAAAGTTGATGGTTTATCCTTCTCTTCAAAAGCAACGTGATTCCTCCTTTGGATGTGAGGTGATGACCCTTGATCCTCAATTGATGGAGTAGAATCCTTCTCACCCACTTTTTCTTTTTGTGCAGCTACAAGTGCTTCATATTCTCTCATAACACTAGACTTAAACTCCTCCATATCCCAATTAAAAATATCATTGATGCGCTTCCTGAAATCCTCTTTCTTTGAAGTATGATAATTCTTGGACAGCCTTTTAGAGGATTTTGATGCCACATTGTGATCAAATTGATTTGTTCTTTTGGGAACAAAAGCTAACCATGACATGTTTAAACCTACACAAAAAAAATGTTAGAGCAAAAGAAAACAAAAATAAAGAGAACAACCTTACCACTCCCTTAGTATATACACTCAAGCCCTCGTGTATCACTCCAAGTATTTATGGCTTTTTCCCTCCAATGAGCTCACCCCTAAGCCTTTTTCCACTCTTGAGTAGCTTCTTTATATGTTCCTTGATGAAAGAACCAGCTCAACCTTTCTTGTAAAGCTCCAAGAAGTTAAACCACAAGAGTAAATGTAGAGGTCAAGAAAATAAGCTTAGAGTAATTGTTTGATCAAGAGAATTCAAGAAAAGATGGAATAAACAAGACTTGACTCAAGAAGAACACAAATTAGAAACCCTAATGTGTGGTATTCTTGTGTGAAAAATCTTGATTTTTAAAGTTCTCTTGAAAAGTATGAATATTCTTATGCAAAAAACAAAAACTCAAAGCAATCCTTGTTGGAGTAGGATTGTATACCCTTTCCAAAATGAATTCTTGAAAAATAACAATTAAAAACCAACACAAATCAATTAGGAAAGTCAAAAACACGAAATTCACTACCCCAAGAAGCTGAAAAAC
Organism: Mitragyna speciosa; assembly: GCA_024721245.1. Taxonomy (NCBI): domain Eukaryota; kingdom Viridiplantae; phylum Streptophyta; class Magnoliopsida; order Gentianales; family Rubiaceae; genus Mitragyna; species Mitragyna speciosa. The sequence continues at coordinate 2,583 of JAMWEH010001002.1, forward strand.
ACGAAAAAATAAAAAAGGAAACACCCTACAATAGTCACTTTCCAAAAGAGAAAAGGAAACTCTTGCACCTTTAGGATTAGTTTCCAAATTCACTTGCAACTAACTTTCCTTCTCCCAATTGGTTTCCAACACAAACTAACTTCTATTTAACCACAAAAAAAGTCCCTTATTGTCCCTTTTTAAGATCAAATAAGCTGGAAAATTTTCAGAAAAATCGTAGCTAAAGATTAACAAAAATTCCAGCAAGCATATTCACCCAAAATCCAAGAACCAAGTTCAAGAACTTGATCCTACCAATCCCAAGCAAGAAGCTGGTCCCAAAACTCAACTAAATAGCCCCAAAACTTCCAGAAAAACGTGCTAAACTCCCCCTTTTTAATGTTAAAACTTTCTGGAAAATAACCAGAAAAATTCGTACAGCACACAATGCAAAATTCCAGCAATCAATACTCAAACAATTCAACCCCAAAACCCTAACCAATTGGAGATAGGTTAAAGGTGACTCAAAAGGGCTTCTATACTTCAAGAAAGTTCAAGAAATCAATCAAGAAGCTCAAGAATTCAAGACAAAAAAATTCCAGCAACTCTATACTTCAAGAAAATCAGGAACAACTTTGTGCAAGTTCAAGAAACTAAGAAGTAAGTCCAAGAACTTCAAGATTTTGGTCAAGATAGTCCAAGAACTCAGCAAGATCCTCAAGAAACAACACAAGACTCCAAAAAAAAATTCAAGAATACTAGATATCTTGGTGCAAGAATCCAAGAACCTAACAAGTAAGTCCAAGATCTTCAAGAATTGTACCAAGAACACCAAGAAACTTCAAGAAACTTGAATAAAACTTTGTGCACGGTTTTTAACTTGTGTGCACTCCTTTTACTCTTTTTTTTCTTTCTTTTTCTTTTGTGCTTTTTTTTGGCTTTTTCTTTTTGCACGAATTTCAGCCTCTTTCTTTTTTTTTTTTTTGCACAAATTTTTTTTTTTAACTTCAAACTACCACAAAAACAACTCAAACTTTCAAGAAAAAAAATTGATTTGTGAATGTTAAGTTCAAGAATCTCTTTTCTTGCAAGTTCTTAACACAAGAATTTTCAAGAAAACAACAAAAACAGTCAAGATTATCAAGCAACCACACAAAACCTAGAATTCTTGATTGAAGACAATCAAGAACGACACTAAGACGCTAAAGAAATTCAAGAAAGCACAAGAACAAAAATTATAAGGAACGAAATTTTTTTTTTAAAACAAACGTGATACAAAGAAGAAACACAAGGAAAGACACAAGTTGTTTAGCTAGGCACGAAGCACTTTGAAAAACAACTCAAGAACGAATTAAAGAAAAATAAAAAGGGATATATCCAAATTTCTCCAAAGGAAAAATTGGATTAGAAAAACTCAAAATTTCAAGACTAGCTCTGATACCAATTGATACGCGCGGAGGAACGTGGAGTTGCTTGAAGATCCAAGTGAAGCTTCGAATTTTCCCTTGGAGGATTTCGACCCTTCAAAGTGCTCAAGTAGGACCAATTTGAGCGAGTTCAATATGCCTACCTAATTGCTTTAGAGGACTTAATCAAACAAGAAAGAAACTCTAAGCTAGGGTTTTGATCTTGGAATCACTCGACAAGATCGGGGGTAGTTCTTAATCAGCAAAGAACTAAAGAAACTCTCAATTTGAGAACTCACAATACTAATATTCATAAAATCTGGTCAAAATCGTATGAATAGTGTCATAGCCTTTTATAGGCTTACAAGGATGATTCTAGAACTTAAAATTGTAAGTAACTACTAAAACTAGTTGTAACCCATCACAATTAAGCAACTAACTAAAGTTACAACTTGTAAAGACTTAGGAAACTATTAAAAACGAATTTAAGCAGAAAAATAAATAAGAAATTCGTGTAAGAACTCCTCATGGGCTGGACGTCCTCTTTAAGCTCACTTGGGCCTTCATCTTGCAACTTAAAAGGCCTTCCAACAAGTCCAACCAAACCAGCACCTTGGAAGCATGATATGGACCACTTAAACACTTCAATTGGACCTTCTTTGAATGTAGATTTAATCCATAACCAGTGCATAAATTCTTGACCCAATGAATACACTTGAGTAGCTTGATCAACAAGTCCATTAGCAAGCCCAAAGTCATGAACTACCCCTAAGCAGCAACAAAGCTTGAATGTTTCCACCATGATCAACCACCATTCAAGCTCATTTTTCTTTCATTATTAAGTACGACACCTAAGTACCAAATTTGGAATAATTTTATTGGACCATTAATTTATAATAGTATTTAATTTTGACTAGCTTATTCTACTATTTTCTAGTCTTTTGACTACTTGAATTTTAGCTCAAATTTTACTCAAAAAAATTTTTTTCACTTGTTCTCTTGCTTTATTTTCTTTTCTTGGCTGAATTTATTCTCTCTTTTCTTTTTCTTTTCTTCTTGGCCGAATTTCTTTTTTTTTTCTTTCCTCATGGCCGGCTCTCTCTTCTCTTATTTTTCTCTCTTTTTGCTTTAAGATTTGTGCCATGATGTTACTAAGTACTAGGTGATAAAGAGATTAAAAAGTTCCACCAATTAGATTTATCCAACTTAACCACTAATACCTTAAAAGCATAAACCTAAACTTGACTCTTGTTATGTTTTGATTGGTTATTCTTTTCCCCACTTTTCTCTTTATTTCTTTTCTATTTTCCTAGCCTATTTCCTTCTCTTTTCTTCATCATCTTGGCCGGCCACCCTATTCTCTCTCTACCTCTCTTTTGCTCTCAATTTTCTTGAAGCTTTCTCTCTAAATTTTGAGCAATTTCACCATAGAAAGTGAGCTTTTCTTCTTCCTAAGCAAGGTTCTAAGCTTGTTTAAGGTAACTACTATGAGCTTTTGCTATTAAATTTCAAGTTTTTCTTTAGCTTTTGTACAAGTTTAAATCTAGATTCTTGTTATTACTACTTGAAGAATTTAGTTGGGAGTGAAGATTTACTTGCTAGACAAAGTGGTCTTGTGGTTAGATAGACTAGTAAATAGCATTTAAACCTTGAAATTTCATGTGTTATATGTTACTTGGATGAAGAAACTTGGGCTTGAAATCTTGAATTTGAGTGGAAGTTTGAGTGAAATTGAGTTGGAATTTAACATAGAAGTTGTAGAACTTGTTGAAAGTTGAATTGGATGGTTGTTCTCTTTGCAGGTTAAATTTTGGATTAGTCCGATTATAAGGGAAATGCTGCCGAAATTTTGAAAAAACCTAAGAAGTAAAAGTGAATAGGCTATGATTTAAAGCTATATAAGTTGTAATTTAGTGATTTGAACGTGCAGAAATTTCCGAAGATGAATTATTAGCGAATTAAATCTTTTGGAGCAAAACCCTAAAAATTTAGAAAACCCTAAACCCTAGGGTAAAACCCTAAACTCCAAAACCCTAGAAAGTAAACCCTAGAAAGACTCGGGGTATTTCTCAAATTTTCTTATTAAATTACTTAGATTTTAGTCAGGTTTTTTATACGACTATTTTCTCTTGAATTTCAGAATCCGGAAGTGATACCCGACCATTTTACGAAATCTTTTCTTAGCCACTTCAGGTGAGTGTCTCTATGTGTGCATGATGCATGAAATGTTTGTCATACTTGAGAATGTTATAATATGAAATATCATGCTATACTTGTAATTGTTATTTTATGACTTGTGTTACTTGAGGAAACATGTGTACTTTATCACATATATTCCGCAATGTGTTACATGCTTTCGTGATCAAATGTGTTACTAGTGCTTGAGGCTACCGTGATTAACTTCACCGTTACTTCACAGTTAGTCAACCGGACGTGCGTGGGAGGATATAAGGTGCTGGGTGTTTTAGGGTGTGTTGTTCTTTCCCCTTGAGTTGTGAATCCTCAAAGCGGCCAACTCCGGATTGAACTTTCTTGCTCGCGTGTTGGCGCTCCAAGGTTGAGATTACTCCCTGGATGTGGTAGCCTGTACGGAGGGTATAAGGTGAACGATGATTAGGGTCTTGCTTGTTAATACTGGCATGACCTTTGGCAAGGGCCTGAGCTATTATCTCGGTGCTAGCGTCACGGTTACATGATCAGTACTTGCTCCTCTTGCGGTTGAGCTTGCTCCCGTAGTTGGGCCTTGTATCCGCCATTGACTACTTGTTAATTAAATTGTTCATACCCTGCTTATTTAATCTTGTCAATTATTTTGTTTTCTAAAATAATGAATTCCTGGTATGGTTGCATGACTTGGGCACTCACTGGGCTATTATAGCTTACCCCGTTCATTTGTTTTCTTTAACTAGGTTTCCCAAAATACTAAAGCTGGAAAAGCTACTTTTGGATGTAGTAAATGTTTTGTTCATGTATTTTGATAACCTAACTGTGTGGGCTTTTATTTTAAATAATATGTATATTTTGGGATGTAAACTTCTTGTGATACTTGTACTTTCGAATGAATTAAATGAATGTATGTCATTGTGAATGTATTTTATTTTGGGTTAAGTATGCTTGGATGTTTGAGTGAGTGCGTGATTCGAGTTCTGGCGAGAGCTAGGCAGGCAGTCCGCTAAGCCCTTTGGTGCGCCTCTGGGTAAGGTGGGGCTGTCACATATATATCTACACCCAAAGGAGTGGAGGATTCTTTGGATTATGGACCTCAAAAGTGAAGCTCACACCTACAATGTTTAGCTCTAGACTCTAAATGAAGTGCTTATTGGGAGGCAACCCAATGTTCTTAATATTTTTGTGAAATTTCAATTTGATTTACTCTATATTATGAAGTTTTAAGTGTGTTATTATGTTTGTTTTGTAGGAATTTAAATAAGGAACCAAAAGTGCAAGAATGGTTAAAGAAGGCTCAAGACCATGAGTTTGATTTCTAGACGCCTATTTGAATGCATTTCATACTTAGAAGTCCGACGATCATGTTTAATGTATGGTATGATGTGTATTTTTGAAGTTAAAAGTTCATAGAGGTCACTATTCATAGTTAAAAACTTTTTGACAAAAAAAGGTCAATTGTGGATTTATTTAGATTATATGTGTAAAACCCTAGCAGCTCCCTAGAAGCTTAAAACCACTTAGTTTCTATGTTTTGAATGTTAATTGTAAAATTTCCTTATTAGTTGTTATTGTATAATTTTCTTTTATAATTTGATTTCTTGAATTATTATTAATACATGTTTGATGATAATCATAGGAAAATTTTACCAATTAAATGTTACCATCCAAGTTTAGATATTTAGAAAAGTAAGGCCACCTAGTGCTTAGATATTTGGGAGATTATGCCACCTAGCACCATGAATGGCCACCTATTATTGGCTTTTACTTTTACCCAATTCTTTTCAATTTTTGGCTCAAATTTCCTTGCACTTTTTGCTCCTCTCGGAAGGCCACCATAAAGCCCAGATACTCTTCAATTTCAATCATTTTAAACACTTAAAAGACTAACTTAATCTTTCACCAAAAGCTTAACCTAACTAGAAAAGAAATCCCCTCAAATTTCACCAAATTCTTTCCAAGTTTCAAGTTCAAGTTCTTGCTCAAGATTCAAGGTTCTTAAGGGACTAATCATTCACTCTTCTTCAACTAAAACCCTACCTATTTTGAGGTAAATTCATCAAGAAACTTCAAGTTCTTTCAAGTTTTAATAGAAGATTTCTTATGCTTTTCTTAGGATTTCATTAAATACTTAAGATTTATGGTTATATTTTGTTCTCTTGCTATATATATGAATATTTATGCTCATGATTGTGAGGTTTCCCCATGTTTTGATACTTTTTTTGATATAGATTAACTATGTTATGACCTACTTGATTAGTATGGACTTGTATAAGAATTGATGCTTTATTTGAGTGGCAAACCTTGGAATTCATGGCTGAAATTTTGACTAGAGTTAGAAGGCATGTTAGCTAGTCTTGTTAGAGGAAAATTTCTGAAAAAAGTTCAGCATTTAAGGCCTAGTTTAGTGGGCTGAAGTTGCTGGAATTTCAGCTTGCAAACCGGCACCTCCTTGTTCCAAAACCTGGAACAAATTTCAGCTTTACTAGTTTACAAAATTTCAGCTTTGATAACCAAATATTTCCAGCTATATTAACCTTTTTTTGGCCAAGTTTTGATGACATAAATTGTGACAGCCCCACCTTACCCAGAGGTGCACCAAAGGGTTTAGCGGACTGCCTGCCTAGCTCTCGCCAGGACTCGAATCACGCACTCACGCAACCATACAAGCGTACTTAACTCAAAATAAAATAAAATAAAATAAAATAGAATAAAATAAAATACACTCATATTATTTAACTTAAAGGTAAAAGTAACATCAAAAGTTTACATGTCATAATATACATGATTTTCACAAGGATAGCCTAAAACAGTTTGGCTATTATAATAACTAAGACATCTAGTATAATCAAAATCAGTCGATCCAGCTTTAATTTTTCAGGAACCCTGGGTAAAGGAAAACAAATAAAAGGAATGAGCTATAATAGCTCAGTGAATGCCCAAGTCATGCAACCATATCAAGATCTCATTATTTTATTGAATAAAATAATCGACAAATTAAATAAACAAGATATGAACAATTTAATTATCAAGTAGTCAAGGGCAGATACAAGGCTCAACTACGGGAGCAAGCTCAACCGCAGGAGAAGTAAGTACTGATCATGTAACCATGACGTTAGGACCGAGATAATAGCTCAGGTCTTTATCAAAGGACATGCCAGTTTTATCACGCAAGCCCTAACCTACCGTTCACCTTATAACCTCCGTACAGGCTACCATATCCAGGGAGTAATCTCAACCTTGGAGGGCCAACACGCAAGAAAGTTCAACCGGAGTTGGCCTCTTTGAGGATTCACAACTCAAAAGGGAAAGAACGTCACGCCCTAAGACACCCAGCACCTTATAACCTCCCAAGCCTGTCCGGGTTGACTATTCGTGAAGTAACGGTAAAGTTAGTCACAGAAGTCTCACGCACAAGTAACACGTTGAATAGTGAAAGCATGTAACACATTACGGAAAAGATGCGATAAAGTACACATCTTTCCTCAAGTAGCACATTTTATCACATAATATTTACAAGTGGAACATAACATTTCATGCATCATGCACACATAGAGACACTCACCTGGAATGCCTAAGAAAATATCTCGTAAAATGGTCGCGATGCGTTTTCGGACCCTGAAATTTAAAAGAAATAATATAATTAAAACCCTAGTGAATTTAGTAAGAAAATTCAAGAAAATACCCCACTTATTTCTAGGGTTTTGGTTTTAGGGTTTCTAGGGTTTAGGGTTTAGGGTTTACTCATTCTAAGAAAATTTAATCTATCACTAGATCATTTTCTAAAAATTCCTACACTTCAATTTCCTTCAATTGAGCATATTCTAGGTTTAAAATCTCACTTGTCACTTTCCTTCTTTTAATTCTACCAAAATTTTGGCAGCATTTCCCCTTAAAATCGAATTAACCCAAATTTTTTCCTGCAAGAAAATCAACCAACCAACCCATATTCATCAAGTTCTACAACTTTTATGTTCAATTCAAGCTCAATTTCAATCAAGATTCCACTAAATTCCAAGAATTCTACTCCAAGAATCTTCAACCAAACAACATATAACACATGAAATTTCAAGGTTTAAATGCCATTTACTAGTCTATCTAACCACAAGAACACTTTATCTAGCAAGTAAATCTCCAATTCAAACAAAGTTCTCCAAGTAGTAGCAACAAGAATCTAGGTTTAAGCTTGCATAAAAGACTAATTAAAACTTGAAATTAGTAGGAAAAGTTCATAGTAAATTCCTTAGATAAGCTTAGAACTTTTCTTAGGAAGGAAAGAAGCTCACTTTCTATGGTGGAATTACCCAAAATTTAGAGAGAAAGCTTCAAGAAGTTGAGAGCAAAATGAGAGGAAAAGAGAAAGAGAGATGGCCGGCCAAGAAGAAAGAAAAAGAGAAAGAAATAGGCTAGGAAAAATGGAAAAGAAATAAAGAAAAGGTGGGAAAAAGATTAACCAATAAAAACATAACAAGAATAAAGTTAAAGTTTAGTCTTTTAATGCATTAGTGGTTAACTTGGATCAATTTGATTGCTAGAACTTTGTAATCTCTTATCACTTAATACTAGCAATATTATGGCACAATTTATTAAAGCAAAAAGAGAGGACAATAGAGAGAGAAAGATCCGGCCATAAGGAGAGAAAAGAAGAAAGAATTTCGGCCAAAAAGAAAAAGAAAAGAAAGAAGAATTTTCGGCCAAGAGAGAAGAAATTTCAGCCAAGGAAAAGAAAATAAAGCAAGAAAATAAGTGGAATTTTTAGTAAAATTGAGCTAAAATTCAAGTAGTCAAAAGACTAGAAAATAGTAGAATAAGCTAATCAAAATTTAAACACTAATATAAATTAAATGGTCAAATAAAATTATTCTAAATTTGGTACTTAGGTGTCCTTACTTAATAATGAAAATCTTAGTTAATTAACCTAATTAACTCAAGAAATCTTCCAACTAATAAATCAAGGATTAACACTTAACCCTAAGTAAAAGAATGTCTCTTGTAAGTGCATTTTCTAGGGTGTTACATAAATGCTGGAAATTTTAGCTTGTGAATTGGTTGAAGTGACACCAAATATTGAGCACCTTAAACTTAATTCACTTAACCGGTTTTTAGGAAAATGCTGTGCAACAATTTTGGAACCTTGTTAATCAATTTTAAGAAGAAACTCTTGTAAATTTTGAAGATTTAAATTGGTTAGAAACTTGACTTTTAAATGTGTAAGTGAAATTTTGACTAGTTTAACTTTACACTCGATTTAGTATGTTTTCACTTAATAACCCTCATTTGTTATTTAAATAGTCTTAGTTTAATTAAATATCATTAGTTTGATATTAATTAGTTTAAAACTATTAATTTACCTAAGTATAGGATATTTCCGAGTTTTCATATTTTAACCTATATTAATTTTGCTAAGTTATTAAATTATACTTGACTATATTACCAATAAATCTTTCTTGGATTTTAAAAGCTAATTTACCTACAAATTAATTATTTTGGACAAAATTTCTTCTTACACCAAAAACTTTGAACCCTAATCAATATTTATTTACACTACTTCTTTAGTCCATAGTATTTAGCAATATTTTCTTTTGGTCCAAAAATTTATAGCAAATTAATAAAGTTTTACAACTGATATAGTAAATAAAGAAGAAATTAGTAACGAATTTCTAAGTATTAATTATTCCTTTTGAAATTTAACCTTAATTTTGACATTTACTGAATTAATTGCCCTTAGAACCAAATTACTTTAAAAAAAAGGGGGAATCTCTTAAATTTCCTATTGGTTGATTTAGGGTTTTACCCAAATTCCTTTATTACAACTTTTTGGATTTTCCTTATAACTAATTTACATTTATTTTCAAACCCTAGTTAAATTTGGTTATATTTTATAAAATTCTTTTAAAAGAAAAATCTAGTAGGTTAATTAGGCTACTTTTGAATTTCAGGATCCGAGTCTGAACCTCGCACGTTTTACGAGGCACTTTCTTGTAATTTTCAGGTGAGTGTTTCCTTGTGTGCGCCTGATGCATGTTTAAATACTAATTCCATTTTATGCCTGATACTTGTTAGCTACTACAATGTGCTATATAAGGGTAAGATGTGTACTTTATCACATCTGTCCTGCAATTTGTTACATGCACAACTTCTATCAAATGTGAATATACTTGTCTGTGAACTTTCAACTGAACTGAGCCTTCGAGCTAGAGTTCCATGGTCATACTTCACTAGTTACAACACGATTATTCATACTAATTAGGAGGATATAAGGTGTTTGGGCATTAGGGAATTGTGTTCTCTCCTTTGAGTTGAGATTCCTCGAAGAGGCCGACTCTGGATTGAATAAACTATTTTACCCTCCAGGGGTTAGATCTCTCCCTAGAGTGGAGGTATTGAGGAGGTAAAGGTGCACAGGTGGTTTCAGGTACTGTTATCTGATATTTACCTGATCATTGGCAAAGACCTAGTTTTCTCTATTGGTCCGAACACTATTGCCACATGATTATGTACCTGATATTCCCGCAGTTGAGCTTACTCCCGTGGTTGAGATGTATCCTTCCTTATTTGATCAATTGTTTACTTAACTTATTCTTATACTATTTTATGGCACATATTATTTATTTATTTTTCTAATTGTTTGCCTGTGTGTTTGCATGTGTGGGAACCTCACTGGGCTATTATAGCTCACCCCTTTTTATTTGTTCTCTTTAAACCGGCTACTATTGTTAAGGCTAGCGGTGAGGATTCAAGAGTAGTTCTTGGTAAATTTTGTTAGTAAAAGGATGTTTGAGATTTTACTATATTAGCTAGGTGTTTATGATGTAAACTACTTAACTGGTACCTTTACTCTTAAGTTTGAATCATATGAATTTATTTACGAGTTTTCTATAGAATATCGATTGTTTCATGGATTCTAGTGTGTGCTTGACCCGAGTCCTGATGAGAGCTAGGCAGGTAGTCCGCTGAGGCCTTTGGTACGTCTTAGAGTAAGGTGGGGCTGTCACAGGTGGTATCAGAGCCTAAGTTTGAGAGAAGCGAGTCTTAAAACTGAAAATTTGATTAGGAATGAATGGTTATTAAGTACTTTTAGGATTAGACCTCTAATCGATTTGTCATCGACAAATGTAGGTATGGCAGAGAGTGAACATAGGGAGGCATCCCAACCATCTGAGGTATCCCGAAGATATCAGGGGCCTCGTACCAGACCTGTAGTTCAATATCGGGAGGGATCTGGACATCCCTATAGGATTTTTTCTCCCGCCGGTCGAGTGCGTCCTTCCTGTGCTTGTTGGAAAATATATTCCTACCCTGACTATGTAGTGATCTCTCTTATTAAGGAGAGTAGGCGTCTGGGATGTGCAGGTGACACCTCACAGGATCGTATCCATGAGTTGAGAGAGACGGTGCGAGCCCAGACTCAGAGGATTAGGGAGCTCGAGGCTGAGGTTCGGGAGGAGCAACAGCGGACTGATGCTTTCAGGGAGCTATTTCACGGTACCCGTGCTCAACTCACTCGAGTCGTACGACACATACATGACCATATGGGGAGTGTCATCGGTGAGTGCATTCAGATGTTAGAGAGGGTGGTAAGTGAGGCGAGAGATAGAGAAGTTCACATGGAGCTGGGTTAGCCGACACCCACTTCCCGAGGCTAAGGAAGCGCCTGAGGAGGAGGTCGAGAGAGAGCTCATGGAGGGTGTGAGCTCCAATAGTTCTGTAGGTAGTTAGGTTAGACTTCTAAACAGGAGCCTGTATAAGGACTTGTGCTTGTTTTGCTATGTTTTGTATTTTGAACTTCTGAAATGTTGTTACTTTTGTTGTTTGTATCTGACCCTACTTGTCATGACTCTTGTATCTTTTGTCTTCTTAATGCATCTATACATTTTAAGATATACGTCTTGCTAACTATCGCGTAGATCTTGAAATAATTCGTTAATTTTACTCTAGAATATTAAGCTATGGAGAGTCAAGGTTGAGGACATCCACGTAGGCAGAATCAGGACGAGAGGCAACGTCGGGCGTGAACCCTAATCTTGGGGTTGATAGAGGTGACCCTATGGTAGCCGTATTAAATCGTATGACCGATGTCCTTATTCAAATGGGAAACCGGCCGAACCCTGGAGAGAAGACCGGTAATGCCCACAAAAATCTTGTGGTAGGGGAGGATGTTGCATTAGAAAGGTTCCAAAAGTTTGCCCCTGCTAAGTTTACTGGTGGGCTAGATCCTGACATAGCAGAGAAGTAGTTAGAAGACATAGAGAAAATCTTTACCGCTTTGAAATATTTGGAAGAAAGACAGGTGACTTTCGCAGTATTCCAATTAGAAAGGGGTCGCTACCCCTTCGTGAACTCTGGTGAATGCTAAATGGGAATGATACCAGATTCCAAGAACCTGGGCATATTTCACTCAGGAGTTTAGGGAAAAATACATCTCTACACGGGTACAAGAAAAGAGGAAGGATGAATTTCTAAAACTGAGACAAGAATTAATGAGCGTGGCTGAGTATGAGTTCCAATTCACTAAACTATCCCGATATGCTCCAAAGTTAATGGCTACGGAGCGAAGGAGGAAAAGAAGATTTATTTAAGGCTTGAACTTGGAAATTCAAGATGCCCTTGCCGCCGCTACTATTGAGACTTATGGAGTCGCGATGGAAAAAGCACAACAGGTAGAGGACACAAAGTCCTTAGTTAAGACTACTTAAGCGCGAAAACGAGGAAATGTTAGTGCTTCTCGGCCACCAACTGGAAATGTCCCAGCCCCTAAAGCTAGAAGGAGAGTTGGTGGCTTGAGAATTAGGCAAGCTGTACACCCCAAAAGGATGAGAGCAGCTCTGACGAGAAGGACCCCACAAGGAGGTGGACGAAGAGAGGAGACCCAAAAGGGAACCCAATCTCCACCTGCTCAGGTTGTCTATGGATATTGTGGGAGAAGCAATCATACCATAGACGAATGTTGGAGGAAAGATAAAAAATGCTTGTACTGTGGCAGTGCAGATCATCATATCAACTAATGTCCAGCCAAGTCTGCCAGTAGGTCGACTACAGCTCAGCCTGGACGCAAGGGACCCAGTCAAGCCAAGGAGAGTGGAAATAAACAAAAGGTGCCGGCTCGAGTGTACACCATGGATAAGAAAGATGCTAAGGGATCTTCAGAGGTAATTGAAGGTACGGTTTCTATCTTCCATCGTCTAGCTAGACTATTGGTAGATCCTGGTTCTACTCATTCAGTTTGTAAATTCTCGATTTATGTCTACCATTGAAGTGCAACCTATTAAGTTACCTTATGAATTAGAGGTTAGGACTCCTACTGGGGACCATTGCTTAACGACTGATATTGTTTATAAAGATTGTGAGTTTTGGGTAGGAGAAAGAAATTTCTTAACTGACCTCATAGCATTGCCTATTCAAGGTTATGACATGATTCTAGGTATGGATTGCTTAACACAATACCATGCCCAGCTAAATTGTGGGACGAAAGTAGTAGACTTTAGCATACCGGAGAGCCTACCTTAAGAATGGATGCAAAGAAAACCCTAGCTTCTTCAACCCTTATTTCTGAAATGCAAGCTAGGAAGTTGATGTTTAGAGGGGTAGTGGGCTACCTTGCTTACTTGATTAATATCCCTGAAAATAAGGCTAGAATTGAGGATGTGCCAATGGTAAGAGAATTTCCTGAGGAATTAATCTCTCTACCCCTTGAAAGAGAAATAGAATTTGGGATAAAGTTGATGCCAAGAGTCACACCTATTTCTAAAACACCTTACTGTATATCTCCAGCTGAACTTAGAGAGCTTAAGATCCAGCTTCAGGACTTGTTATAATGGGGATTTGTGAAGCCAAGTGTGTCTCCATGGGGAGTTCTAGTGTTATTTGTAAAGAAGAAAGATGGTACTTTGAGACTTTGTATTGATTATCAAGGGTTAAACAATGTTACAATAAAGAATAAGTATCCTTTTGTAACAGCCCCACCTTACCCAGAGGTACACCAAATGGCTTAGCAGACTGCCTGCCTAGCTCTCGCCAGGACTCAAGTCGAGCACTCACTCAGACCATACACACGTGCTTAACTCCAAATAAAATGAAATAAAATAGAATAAAATAAAATATATTCATATTATTTAATTTAAAGGTACAAGTAACATCAAGAAATTTACATGTCACAATATACATGATTTTCACCAAGATAGCTCAAAACAGTTTGGCTATTACAATAACTAAGATATCTGCTATATTCAAAACCAGTCGATCCAGCTTTAATTTTTCAGAAACCTAGGTAAAGGAAAACAAATGAAAGGAATGAGCTATAATAGCCCAGTGAGTGTCCAAGTCATGCAATCATACTAAGAATTTATTATTTTATTGAACAAAATAATTGACAAATTAAGTAGACAAGTTATGAACAATGTAATTAACAAGTAGTCAATGGCGGATACAGGACTCAACTACGGAAGAGAGCTTAATCGCAGAAGGAGCAAGTACTGATCATGTAACTATGATGTTAGGACTGAGATAATAACTCAGGTCTTTATCAAAGGTCATGCCAGTATTATCACGCAAGCCCTAACCACTGTTCACCTTATAACCTCCGTACAGGCTACCATATCCAGGGAGAAAATCTCAACCCTGGAGGGCCAACACGCAAGAAAGTTCAATCCGGAGTTGGCCTCTTTGAGGATTCACAACTCATAAGGGAGAGAACATCACGCCCTAAAACACCCAGCACCTTATATCCTCCCACGTGCAGCCGGGTTGACTATCCGTGAAGTAACGGTGAAGTTAGTCACAGAAGTCTCACGCACAAGTAACACATTAGATATTGAAAGTGTGTAACACATTGCGGAATAGAAGTGATAAAGTACACCTCTTTCCTCAAGTAACACATGTCATAAAATAACAATTACAAGTATAACATAATATTTCATAATTTAACATTCTCAAGTAGGACAAAGCATTTCATGCATCATGCACACATAGAGACACTCACGTGGAATGCCTAGAAAATATTTCGTAAAAAGTCGAGATTCACTTTCAAGTCCTGAAATTTAAAAGAAATAATCTGATGAAAACCCAATTAAAACCCTACGTAAATTAGCAAGAAAATTCAAGAAAATACCGCACTTATTTCTAGGGTTTTTAGAGCTTAGGGTTTTACCCTAGGGTTTAGGGTTTTGGTTTTAGGGTTTTCCCGTCCTAGAAAAATTCAATTCATCAATAGATGATTTTCTAAAAATTTCTACACACCAAATTCTCTAAATTTAACATATTCTAGGTTAGAAATTTCATCTACCATTTTTCCTTCTTATTTCTACAAAAATTCAGTCCCCCTTGGTTGCTAAACTTTACATTTTACTCTCAATTCTTTAGTGTCTCGTATTTATTCTTTTTATTGTGGTACCTTGACTTGTTTGTTCATCTTTTTAAATATTGTACCGGGTCTTCCAAATAGGTATCCCGACTTCTTGTTATTTTTCTTTATGTGCTCCAATATGCTCCAATGTGATTATATGCATTATTATTTGTTTATTTTTTACATACCTTTTGCGTATTTACGTATTTAATTTGTTTAATTTTGAATTATTATTATTATTTTGGAAAAATATAATATTTTGTATTTAGCTAGTCAATGTAATAGTTAGATTATTTTTCTCATATTTTAGCAAAAATTTTATAATTAGATATAATGTGTAATAGATAGGGTATTTTTAATTTCCCCCCTTTTAAATTGTAAATTAAGTCCCGGTGTAATAGTTAGGGTTTATTTGCTTTTGCGTACTTACATGTTTATTTCTTTTACCGCTCTCCTTAGGATTTTTGCATCTAGATATCATGCTTATGTGTTATGTGCTCCTACTTGACTTATATGTCTTTATATGTTTGTTTTGTTTTTAATTCACGCTTTAATATTTAATTCATAATTTATGGTATTCCGTCACCACACTAGTCCAATGCTGGTTGTGGCTTCATTCTTTTCCTGATAGTCCAACGCTAGTGGGATTTTTTTTAGAACGGGTTAGCCCCACGCTAGACCCTTAGGACATTTTAGTGTTAGGTGCATTCGTGTGCATTTCACATTTCACACACTTCTAGTTTTCTTTCCATTTAGCATGATTTTATTATTACTATTATTATCATTAATTATTATTATTATTATTATTGTTTTGATACATTTTTAAAATGCATGACATCTAGGTTGCATCTCACTTAGAAATTAGGAGATTTGTGTGATTCGACTACAAATAGTCGTCTACTCACGTGGGAAGCGGTGGCGTACAGGCCCTTCCCCCCTCTGTGAGTAGAAACATTCAATCACGAGTTATTAGTCCCCTGTACCCGTCATATTGCATACCTACCTTCTTTCATCACTTACTATATATTATTATTTTCTTTTCTTTTTGCATCACATTTTGCATAAAAACTCATGACTCCCTCAAGGTCTCGACTTGAGTTTCGCAATCAATGTGATAATTCCGACCAAGCCTCGACAGAACATGCCGACTCTCCCGATATTCACATTTAGACTTAGGATTTGCATTCATATAGATACATTCGAACGCGATAGAACGTAGGTTTAAATTAAGAAATTTTTTATTAAACCTCGCAACTAGCCTTAGCTAGGTAGAAAGGGTGCCTTAGGTGCAAGCCTTTACCTTCCCTTTCTTCAAATGTGACTCCCGGACTTTTTTCTCTCGTTTTTCATAGACCGGAGTCGGAAAAGGGTTTTAAATGATTTTATAAATGATTTAGGGTGACTTGATACACCCTAACTCAGTATCAAGTGGCGACTCCATTTTTCAAATAAAACCCTTTTTCAAAATTAGTTGGCCAAAACTGTCGCATTTTTTAGTCCTGGCCTTATTTTTTTTAAAAATACCATTTTCTACTAAATAACACTTTTTTTCACTAAAACACGATTTCTTCTCACACACGCACGGTTTTCCAAAACTCTATCTTTCTAAAAAGGGTCTAGAACCGGATCGTCTTCTCGAGACGCAACAGTCAACGACCCCACTAGTACACCTTTTATTTTTGATTTTTTAGGACGTGACATCCACTTCATTGAGAACATGGGCTGTAGAAGGCCTCTTCAATCCAGCAGTGGCTGCATCAACTTGCAATGGACGTCCAAGCATTTCAACATTCTTCTTCAAATATTTGATGTTGAAAAGAGGTAATGGAAGACTAGAAAAGTTCACCAATAACAGAGCAATCGTTGATTCATGCTGAGGATTAAAATCAATTGTCCACTTTGAAACAATCATTGGAGAGTTACTGATGAACCAAGTTCAACGACAAAACAGCCCATTGTAGTCTTTTCAATTGTTGGCCTTATCAAGATATGGTTTGAATCCAATAAACCAACTGAACAATCTGCCTTTAGATCAAGTGAATGAAAGAATTTTTGAATGTTCTCCGTTAATGGTCTGCTAAAAGAGAACCACCCAACCAGTGCTTCTGAAAAAAGACTTAGCGAGTTCCAACATCTCTCACCTAGAAATTAGAAAAGCAGATTCTACCCTATGAGATCCAATATTCCCAAGTCAGGCAAGTCAGACGACACCTAGGGGGTTTCTAAGATGGAGGCAAAAGTTTTCTGGGGTTGAGGAGGCACGGGGTTTGCCATGACAGCCCTCTCTCAACTTTAGATGAAACCGAAAACTACAAACAACAATCACAATCACTATATCGTCAAGAAACACGACTAGAAAAGAAGAAACTCCAACCAACAAATAGCCAGAAACTATCCTATGGGCTACTCTTTTATGAGTACTGAGAAATAGAGTTAAAATATAGCAATTCACACTCAAGATACTATAGTAATCTCAAGTCAAAGGATCACTTACACTGTTTCAATTAAGAGTTTAACCATTGGCACTATAGTTGGAAACACTTGTCAAATCAATCCAATGAACTTGTTCCTAAGAAGCATCCACATACCAACTTAGGTGTCATACACACCATAGTTAATGAGATCGACAACTACTTACCATAAGTAAAGACAAAATATGTGCTAGTCTATCTGTATTGATGATGTCTAATCTTATTAATATTATGACTATGGATATTTAAGAATATGACTTTATGTATTAAAAGTCTCATAATTTCAACCTGATATTCCTTTCGCTATACTAGGGATACTTAGGCAAGTGCACCTATCGTTTCCAGTAGTATAGTGTATAGGAGTACCGAGTGTCGATCCCACAGGGACTATGTGAGTACTAGTACTAACCTTCTTGTTATTATCTAACCTCACAAAGCGAATGACGAATTTATTGGAAATACAAATTAACTAAACTAATTACCTAATTAAAGCACAATCTAGAATTCAGTAGAGAGAATGGGCAAAAGTAGAGGTGAATCTAGATGAAGAATACCCTAAACCAAGCATGCTAAGACTATACCTTGATTAATGAATAACCCAATTATTTAGACCCTAGAATCCCTTAATTGGGTTCAATCTTTCTCAAGCATTAACCCCCTATCCCCTTGGTTGATTGATTGGAATCTCTTCTCAATCAAAACCCCAAAGAGAAGCATTAAGTTTCTGTGGATTCTATGGTTTTGGTTAGGTTTGAATCTAACCAGGGAGACTTATGTGATTCTATCTCTAGCAACCCATGAAAGCCTCTTTATTCAAGAGATGATCTAATCAAATAGGTGATTTCTCAATCCAACTATATGAAATCAATATTGAATCTAAGGAAGCATGCAAATCCCAATTCAATAGCCAATAAACTCAAGAATAAATCTAAAACAAAGTGGGTCTTCTTATTAAACAAAGAATAAAATCATAGACATAAGAATTTAGGGTTCATCCCATCTAAATCATAAACAACTTAATTCATAATTACAAGAATAAAATTAACAAAAGACAAGAAAGAAAGAGAAAGCTCATTCTCATGCAGCCCTCTTGAATCCTCCCTTGCATCTTGATAAAATCTTCTTGCTTTCACCATTGAAGACCTTGAGTTGTCCCTCTACTCTTGCTTTCTCCTCCCTACATCTCTCTAGATGTGTGCAAAAGTGTGTTTTTGATGTCTTTGGTGCGTGTGTAATTTTCCCCCAAGAGGTAGGGTTCTCTATTTAAAAGATTCTACCTAAAACAAAGAAAATCGTAGGTTTTCGTGACTGAGCCGCGGCTCCATCCGCGGCACGGCCGCGTCCGCGGATGAAATACGTGACTTTCTGGCCCCATCCGTGGCATCAT